>JBBPBX010071274.1:0-18366 GCA_038048925.1 Garcialebias charrua | reverse complement strand
TATATATATATATATAAATATATATATATATATATATATATATATATATATATATATATATATATATATATATATATATACATATATATATATATATATATATATATATATATATATATATATATATATATATATATATATATATAATATATACAAAGGTAGACATTTTTTCAAGATATGGACTATTACAAAGCTACATTAAAGTTCTAGGCAGTAAGAAGCTGAACAAGCACCCTTCAATAATTTGTTAGAAGTTTTCTAGTTTTCTTCTACTGTGACATCACACCATGTAGTTCACAAATGCAGGTGATAAGAAGTAGTGTAGTCTACATTTTTGTAGTGGGTATACCGCGGTAAAGTTAGTTTCATGTTGGACGTTGGACACTGCTGAAGCCACGGAGCATGAATGGCCAACATTTTACTGTGGTCGATCTGTATACTGTTCTTAGAAACCAATGTGCACTGGTTAGTGCAATGTAATCATCGATTTATTTTGATTTTTAAGCATAATGATCATTTAAAAATGTCTCTGATGCTTATATTTGAATAAATGAACAACAAACTTTGTACAACAGTAGGCTTTATATTAAAAACATTACAGAATTTATAAAACTGTATCAAAGCAAAACATGTTCAAGTATTAAGTAGCAAATACAGAAGTATTACAGTAATTATACAAAAATTCGCTGGATAAGCAAATGTAATAAACAAACGTTGCATTCAGACAGATTGTTATAGAAGCATTTAACTGTTGTTAAACATATCAATGACACATACCTAATGAGATGTCATGTGTCATTGGACACTTTTAAGTGAGTATACTGAAAATCTTGAGCTTTTCTAGTGGGTATATTCTGTATACTTGTGTATCACGTAGACTACACCACTGGTGATAATGTTCTCAAATAAGCAGTGACCATGAGCAGACTGAGCTTTAAACTGAGGACAAACAGACAGAAGCAGCTCGTGACGGACCACTCAGTCCACTGACGCATGAGCTGAGCGACCATCTGCAAATATTTACCTCAGGTCAAAGTCAGGACAGGGGACCTGTGGCACAGACTTTGTCTTTTACTGTCAATTCAGCAGAAGTGAGATGAAACTGACATGGCTGTGACCATATACTGACGGCTGCTTCTTTTTGTCTGTTGAGAGTTATGTGAACTTTGGACTAGGCATCCCAGTCCGATCCGGTCAGCAGCCTCAGCACCACTGACATGTATGGCCTGTGCCAATGGACTGTAAACAAACAATCACAAAATGACAAGGACAAGCGCTAACGTGAAGGATGATAATGTATTTGACTTTTTTGAAATAATAAACTGAACTGAAAAGAAACTGTACTGTATTCTCTCATCCATGGATTTGTCTCTCTCTATTTTTCCATGAACTTACTTCTTGATGAGTTTAGGGTGGAAGAGCTCGACACCTGTCTGTGTGTTCAACAGCTGTCATTATCTGCACATGCGTGAAGAGGAATCCTCGTCCACACATTTTTAGAAAAGCATCATAGGAGACCAAATGTGTACATTCTGCTTATGTGCTGCTTTGGATTCTCAATGTGTCAGTCAGTTTAAAGACTAGTTTCATGAAACTTGGCCAGGATTTGTTTTTTAGTATTATTTTTAAGACTTCATGGTACTCTCTATTGCAAGGTGCAAAGAATAGGAGATCTGTCCAAAGCATACACTCTACGCTAAGACCCGATTTGCTCCCATTAACTCCCATTATTACCACACATTTTTGATGTCCTGTTTTCTTGACAGCATCATGGTCGTTCAGTTGCATTGGTGTACTGTAGTCTACATTTTTGTACTGGGTATAATGTACTTAGAAACCAAAGTACACTGGTTAGTACAATGTAGTCACCAATTTATTTAGATTTTTAAGCATATTGAACATTTCCAATTTTCTCTGATACTTATATTTGAATAAACGAACAACAAACGTTGTACAACAGTTGGCATTGTATTAAAAATATGTTATAAAATGAATAAAACAGTATCAAAGCAAAGTGCTGCATACAGACAGATTGATACGGAAGTGTTTGCCGTTTAACATATCAATGACACGTGTCTGATTATATGTCATGTATCACATTGGGCAATTTTAAGTGGGTATACAGAAAATCTTAAAGGGGACCACAGATGCAAAATTCACTTTTTAATGTTTTTTTTACTCAACTTTGGGTATTTACTTCATAAAAAAACAGTCCTTGTGCCAAAAAAATGCACCCAGTGGTTTATTTACTCTAAGTAGATTTATTTATTTTTGATAAATACACCTGGATTCACACTTCCTGCAGTTATTGACGTCACAAGCCGTAGCCAATCACCTCAAACCTGAGTCCAGCCCCTCACCTAGCAACCCCTGGTTAGGCTCAACCCACTTCTGTATTAAACACATGACTGTTGTTTTTCATGATTTCATCTCATCTTTTGTTTATATGTTCTTAATTTCATGTGTACAGCACTTTGTTGCAGCTGTGTTTTTTTTAAATGGCTTTATAAATAAAGTATAATTGTTATTTTTATGTTTTAGTTCAATTTTTAGTGTATTTGCGATCGCTCCCAACGCGCAGCCGTCAAAAATTAAACGAGCGGACCCCCGGCGTAGGGACCAGCGGCAACGGGACCCTCTTCTGGCGCGATGGAGCGGAGCTTCAACTGTACAGCCTCGCTGCTGCCCTCGCAGCAGCCTCGCAGCAGCGAGGACCTTCTCCTTACGGATTAATTTACGGGAGACACTTGGTGAACTTTGTTGTCTTGACTGGAACAGCGATAACTCCCAAAATCTCCGCGTGCAACGAGCGGAGCTGGCGAACACCGGAAGAGGAACAAGCTAACATTAGCTTCGGATTCGGGTGGTCTCATGCTAAAAGGAGCAGCTAATTGCGGCGCGCTCAGACGGGTTTCGGTAAGTTATCTTAAGCTAACACTAACAGTAAGTCAAATGAGTAATAAAAAAAGAGCTAATTTTAAAACAACAACACATTACAGATACTGGCTGTTACAGAGGGCGTTAACAGATCGTTGAAGGGCGTGGACTTCAAGAAACCGGTCGTTCAAAACGAAAGTTAAAAATGGCAGAATTAAAAAGGGTATAATTAATTATCTAAGAATTATTTTGTGTATTAAAATGAATTAATATTGTCAAGATAGCACACAGACATAACATAAAAATTTTAAATACCTATACAGTATGTGGTCTCCTTTAAGCTTGTATACTCCTTATCCCCGCATATCACGACTACACCATGTGCTCAGTTGGTAGAGCGGCTGCCTCTCTGCGAGAAGGTTGCTGGATCCAATCCAGGCCTGAGACCTTTCTGAGTGGAGTTTGCATGTTCTCTCCGTGCATGAGTGGGTTTTCTCCTGGTACTCCAGTTTCCTCCCACAAACCAAAAACATGCATGTTAGTCTGATTGGTAACTCTAAATTGTCTCTAGGTGTGAGTGAGAGAGTGAATGGTTGTTTGTCTCTGTCCCTGTGATGGACTGGAGACCTGTCCAGGGTGTCCCCCTCTCTCGCACAGTGATGGCTGGATATGAGCACCAGTGACCCCCCGTGACCTGAAAAGGAAGAAGCAGGTAAAGATAATGGATGGCTGGATGGACTCGCCCAACCCCCGGGGGCAGCATACCATCATTACATGTTGTTTCATTGGAGGCCTGGTTCTCTTTTCTTGCAAAAGGCATGAAGGTAAAAAAGCTGAATGGTTCAAAAATGGTGTTGGGAATGTTGTCGAGAACATAGTTTATGTGTGCGTGCGAAATATGAGTTGCCAAAGGCCAAATGAACTCTCCTTACATCAATTACATCACATGGTGTAACGTGCTCAGGTGCATGTTTTGAAGTCTACAAGAGGAGTTTGCAGCCTTGTCTGGCTGGTCATTTGTCCAGCACACTGCCATGAGGAGGTCTGACAGCAGAGGAAGCGCTAGCTGCAACTGTACAATCTAAAGAGGACGAGGAAGATGAAGATTCCTCTGAAGGACAGGAGGGATCAGGGGAGGAATTCGTGCCAGTCACAGACAGCCTTGTCAAATATTCCACTTTTCACTTAATCTTTGAATAAATTGCACATTTTCCATTTTTCTAATAGAAATAAGTCGTGTTTTTTATGATAAAAATTGTATTTAAATGTAAAACATATAAAACAAATTTAAAATGTTGTACATAGTTAGGTCTGAATTTGTTAAAAAGATTTGATACAGTGAAAATATATATATTTACATGCCATTTTCATTACTGTTTTGAGAGAGAGCATTTAGGTGTAAGGTTTTTGAATAAACTGTCATCCAAAAATATTAATGCATCAAAATCAGTGTTATCAATTATTGTCCTAGTCAAGGCAGTAATAATCTCATGCAAAATATTCCACTGCACCTCATTTTTAGAAAACATTGCACATGTTGTGTTTTTCCCATTTAAAAAAATCATGGGTTTTTATGACAAAAAATTGTATAAACATGTAAAATAATATGGACAGATGATAAAAACAACATTTATATCTAGTTAGGTCTGAAGTTGTTGAAAAGATCAGATGCAGTGCAAGTAAAAAAAAGTATTCATTACATTTTTATGGACTTTTATAAGAGGACCCCAAAGGTGTTAAGTGTACCAGTATATTCATTTTAAAGGTGCCTCAAGAATTAAACTCCTTTTCGGCTCCAGTATGGGTCACACAGAGGCCCACTTCATACATTTTTGACACATTTCCCACTGGTGTTGTCATACAAAAAAAACTGACACTACACCTTCTCCTGCCAAATTTGTCGCGGTCACAGAGCATGAAGCGAGTTTGAGCTGTGAGCGTAAACTTGAAGTGTGTCACATCATGGCACATTACAAAATGAGCTCAGTCAATATGCTGGCAGCTGCAGGGACACACAAGGGCTGAAGAAGCTGAATGACTTTGCTGAAATATGCTGAAGATCAAGCTGTTCGGTCTCTCGGTGCAACATACTTGCTATGGGAACGTAATTCATTCACGCCCTTGAAATGCTCAGCAAAATGCATGTGAGAACCTCCGTCCCAAAAGACGGGCATCTCCCAGCTGCTTACTACAAGGGATGCAGAGAGCAGATGCTAAGAGGAAAAAACCAAATGTGAGAGACATTCACATGATGTCTCACATGGCCATGTATGTATATAACAACAGCTAGAGACAGCCTAAGCGTGCTCCAGAAGTGTGAGTATTCATCAACTCCTGTTCCCCCTTGAGACTTCCAAGGGGCAGGAGGAGCAATGTTTTCTTCTTCTTCTTCTTCTTTTTTAAAAACAGGCCCGACTGACAAGTGGAGCCCATCCTGATGTTGGAGAGCAGTCAAGGAGAGGGGAAACCTTTCCATTATGCTTCTCCCAGGCAAAAATACATAAAACATCAAGGGATATCCTTGTGAATGTTATTGCTGCTTGTGTCGGGACAAAGCAACCAAAGCCTTAGGCTTTCAGCCAGTACCTTTCAGAGGCCAGGCTGAGAGTTGCCACAACCCTGGACGTGGGTGTAGAAGTTGTCCACGTGCCTGAGTCAGTAGGTCCCTATGAGGAGGCAAATGCCATGGTGTCCCTGACAACATTGAGCTCAACTCTGGGAACCACGGTTTCTGTGGCCACCTGGGAGCTATGAGGATCAAGGAGAGGGCTCCCCGCCTTACCCGTTCCAATGTCGCCCCGATCAGAGGGACAGGTGGAAAAGCATAGTAGAGCACCCCTGCTGGCCAATCATGTGCCAGAGCGTCTATCCCCAATGGAGCATCTGTCTCCCTCAGGGAGAAATAGAGGTCACAGTGTGAGCTAGCTCTGCAAGCGAACAGGTCAACAGAGGCTCTACCGAAACGTGACCATACCTGTTCCACGATCCGTGGGTTCAGGCTCCATTCCGACGCCAAAAGAGGCCCTCTTGAAAGGGCATCTGCTCCATAATTCAGATCACCAGGGACATGAGTCGTCCTAAATGACAGAATTCTTGGAGCACACCACGTGAGCATCCTCTGTGTCAGATCGAGGAGGGCCCGGGACCTCGTCCCTCCCTCTCTGTTGATGAAGGACACCGTGGTCTTGTTATCTGATTTTACCAGGATATGATGCCCGGCAACCAGACCTTTGCTGAAGAAGTATTTCAATGACAGGAATACGGCCAGCAATTCCAGGAAGTTAATATGTAATTTGGCTTCCTGCTCACTCCAAAGGCCATGGGCGTTCTGATTTCTGCAGATCGCTCCCCATCCTGTTTTTGAGGCGTCTGTCGTGATGACCACACCCTTCCGTGAAAACGGACAGATCTCTCCAAGGTTCCGGGGCCTTTAGACACTCTAGGTCTATCTTAACCTTTTCTGCTTGTTTAGGCAGAACAGGTTGTATTTGTTGGTTAAACCATACCTGTATGGCCCGCATTTTCAATAATGCACGTGGCACACAAGGAATGGCTGCTGCCAAGAGGCCTAACAGGCGTTGGCACGTTTTCACAGGGACCCGTTGGTCCAGTTTAAATTTTTCCAGGCAATGGCGAATGGAGGAAACTCTTTCCTTCGAGAGCCATGCTCTGTATCGGACAGTGTCAATCTGTACACCCAGAAATACGGTAACCCGTGACGGAGTCAGATCGCTTTTCTGTAGGTTTATGACAAAACCGAGAGACTCCAGGTGAGATATCACCTTAAGGGAGTGTGACTGGGCCTGCTTTCTGCTTCCAGCCAGAATTAGCATGTCATCCAGGTAATTCAAGACTCTGAGTCCTTGGTTCCTAAGAGGGGTCAGGGCTGCATCCAGACATTTAGTAAATGTATGCGGAGCAGTCTTTAAACCGAAGGGTAAGGCTTTGAATTCATAAGCGTTTCCTTCGAATGCAAAACGGAGGAACTTTCTGTGTCTCCTCCACACGCCTATATGGAAATAGGCATCTTTCAAATCCACTGTACATGTGTAGTCTCCTGGTCTCACAGACTGGAGAACTTGCCACAGTGTAAGCATCCTGAACTTGAAAGTTTTAATTATTTTATTGAGAGTCCTGAGATCTAGAATCGGCCTCAAGGAACAATCCTTTTTGGGCACCAGGAAGTACTTGCTGTAGTGTCCGGAGCGTAGTTTGAGTCCTGAGACCAAACTAATCACTCCCTTTTCCAGCATGGTTGAAACTTCCTCCCTCAGCACGTGCGCACGTGTAGGGTTGATCTTAGATTGCAACGCCCCTGAGAAACGAGGCGGTCTCTTTGAGAACTACAACTTGAGCCCGTGACGTATTGTTGTCATGACCCAATCATTTGGTAGGCACGTCTCCCAAGCCTACGCATGCACGCTGAGCCTGGATGGCATGTTGAATTGCTGCTCCTCGTGTTTCAGGTTGAGGGGGGTGACCTTTGACCCCTCTCGCGCCTTTTTGAGCAGGATGCTCGGCCCAACAGAAGATATCGCGAGATCAGGCCGTTTCTGACGAATCTCGCGTATCTTGCTGTGGTTCATAGTTCGACCGTGAGGTCTGGGTTTTATAAAAATGGGACTCGAGTCAAGAACCAGGGCAGTCTGTGCATTGGTACTTTTATTTTTGTACATGCCGGAAACAGTGTCTGTTTTGTTTACATATACAGTAGGCGAGTCATGTTTGGTGCGCGCACACATGTCACCAGCTCATCGTGGTTTTCTACGAGCAGAGACTGGGATCAGAAAGTTAGGTTCCCGTACCTCGTGGGCGGGCGAACCTGTAAACTTGTCAGTTCGTCCTGGTTCATCAGGTCCGGAACTGGTTTCCGTAGGAAGAGGTCGAGGCAGCACTCGGGCGGTACTTCGAAGCCTCACAGTCCCTAGCGAGTCTCATTTGTGGGAGACCACGCGTGTTTTCCATTGGTGGGGCGAGTTTTTTTCGTTGGCAAACCCTCACAGAGGGCATCCGCTTGTTTGCGTGCTTGTTCCAGCCTTGTCTGGACACGTTCCAGGGCTCTTCCGAAGTGTCCCGTTGGCTCGATCGGGTGCTGTAGGAAGGTGGACCTCTGGTTTTCCGGGAGGTCCGACAGTGTTAGCCAGAGATGGCGCTGGGCGACAATATTTCTGCCATTGCTTTGCCCTGGGAAATAGCTATTGTCCCCATCATGCTAAGCACGAGGTCAGAGGCACGGCGGGCCTCCTCCATGGCCTCGGTTGTGGCTTACTCATCCTTTGTTACCTGGATATCCTGTAGTTTTTCCGCCAGGTAGGCCTGTACCATGCTCGACATATTCATTGCGCGAGCCGCGAGGCCTTTGTCCTTGTAGCAGTTCTCGAGTTGTTTCTCCAAAGCGCGACAGGCTTTGCTGGGCAGCGTTGGTGTCATCCCCATGGCTGTGGGGGCCAGGTGAGCCGCCAGAGACTCCTCAATCGTGGGTGCGCTGGCAAGGCCCAGAGCCTCCATTCCCGTGACATCCAAGAGTCGGGACAATGGCAACATGATGGGAGCTTTGGGTTCCGCCCAGGAGCGTTTGAGTTCCGTTAGAAAGTCCGGAAAAATTGGCATTTTCTGTGACATTGTTGTTTGCTTCGCGTAAAAGTGGTTTCCCGCCAGCCTCGTAGCCTGTTGATGAGGCATGGGGTCCGGCCACGTGACCTGCAGGGCGTCAGCGGCACTATGGCACAGGTCGAACAGGGCAGGCACTGACAAGTCTGGTTCTGGAAGGTTCTGCGCCAGGTTCTGGGAGGAATTAACAATTTCTCCCTTGTCACCGTATTCGGCGTCTACGTCTGACACTTCTGGCGTCGAGTCTTCGACAGCAGGTGAGGAGTCCGACGCGTTGTCTTCCCCAACCCAGCCACTGCACTCCAGGTCCACGTTTTCAGGCTCCGGTTCTGGAGCCGGCAGATTAGTGCGATGCGCGACATTCATCGCCGTGGTCCTTGCCATAGACTTGGCCAGCGTGTCCGCGTGGCGTTTCCTCACTGTGGCCGTCATTCGACGACAGTGGGGGCAGGAGTCGGGGGATTCCAGCGCCTTCCTCGCGTGCAGGATCCCTAGGCAGACAGGACAGGCCTCGTGGGTGTCCGTCGCCGAGAGGGAGTAGCCGCAGCCGCTGGGGCATGGGCGCGAGCAAGGACTCGTCGTCCTGGTTTTCTTTTTCCTTGTCCTCCGCTTCCCCTTCTCGGGAGCCATGTCCGGAGACGAGAAGAGTAGAAGTTGGTCCTAGTTTCCTTTTGTTCGAAGCCGTCTTCTCCGTCGTCTTGCTATCGCTAGTAGACTGCTAGTAGATTAGCAGAGGGTTGTGACGCAGTTAGCATCGTCGAGCGAAGCTGCGGGAGAGAAGAAAAACTTTGTGGTAAGTAGAAAATTGCTGGACTAGCTTTTGCCAGCCCAGCAGTACGCAGGAAAATTGTCTCTGTACGCTCAGTGTAGGGAGCGAGCTCACCTCAATCAAGCGACGCGACAACAGAGAGGTCCCGCGATGTTCAGGTGTTTCAGCGAGGTGAAGGGCAAAAAAGAGAAAGATGGACGGGCGTCGGTCGCTTAAATGCACAGAGGGCGGAGCCTCTGGCGCGACGCTGACGCCCCTGCCGTAAAGGTAATCACGCGGGGGCGCAATTCCCATAGCAAGTATGTTGCACCGAGAGACCGAACTGAAAGGGAACCCCAAAGTTATAGCACCCATCTCCTGAAGGAGCTGAATATTTTGACACATGAACAGCTAAAATAGCACAAAGTATGTAGAAGGGGTTAGATAAATGAGGAAAGACAACAGTAGTGGGAATATTGAATCATCACTATTAAACATATTCATTTACAGATCTGGAAGGTGAATTTCTTCCTCCTTTCTGTTTTAAGAGCGACTCTAAACGATTTATAATGAATTCACTAAACAGAGATTTCACCTCCAATTTTCTCCACTGATGTACGTTGTCTCCCTTTGATGATAAAAACCAAAGTAAAGGGCAGGAAGGAGTTCAGAAGATGCCTTTTCTTCTGAGAACATGGCACTTCCGTCCTCTTCTCCTCTGAGCTGTCTGTTATCTGCAGACCAGGTTCCTGTCAGGAACTCCAGCATCACACAGGCACATCAGCTTGGACTAAGTACAGCAGGTCAACCCTTCCACCAAAAGGCAGGCTATAATACTTTGACCTGTCTCTGTGTTGGTCTGTCTGTTAGCAAAATATCTCATGAGCAATAAATGAAGAAATAAATGAATACTGTATACAAATTCAGAAATTAATTTTTGGATGTTCATCCACATCTGAATAACTTTTGGCGTCACCTGAATCGATCAACAGAGGATGCCATCTCCTCTGGGGTCATCACTCCTCTCACCCACCTGGAGCAGAAGGACTCCTACGTCCATATGGTCTTTGTGGACTTCACGTCTGCCTTCATGATTCCATGATACCATGATTCCCCAAACCCTGGATGGACAAACTATTCACATTAGGACTAAGCCCCTCCATTTGCAACTGTGTCCTGGACTTCTTATCAAACAGACCTCAGTCTGTGAGGATCCACAACTTCTTCTCCTTCATCATAACCCTCAGCACTGGCTCCCCTCAGGGCTGTGTGTTGAGCCCTCTCCTGTTCACTCTGCCTGCTCACATATGATTGTGCACCTACCCATCCAGGCTGTCATATTGTAAAGTTTGCAGATGATACAGCTGTGGTGGGATGCATCACAAACAATGATGAGTCCAGCTACAGGCAGGAGGTGGAACATCTGGAGAGCTGGTGCAGGAAGAACAATCTTCACATCAATGTGAAGAAGACAAAGGAGATGATTGTGGATTTCAGAAGAAGCAAACACTCCACCCTGAACATAAGAGGATATGGGGTGGAAGTGGTCTCCAGCTACAAGTACTTGGGTGTACACATGACTCTCTGACAACATGAACGACAACCTCAGCTGGAGCAACAACAACACCAGCCTGATCAAGAAAGGTCATCAGAGACTCTACTTCCTCAGACGGCTGAGACGAGCTGGTCTGAGCAGCCCAGTCCTCACCTCCTTCTACAGGTGTGCAGTGGAGAGCATCCTGTGCTCCAGCATCAACGTGTGGCATGGAGGCTGCACAGCTGCAGAAAGAAAAGCTCTGCAGAGAGTGGTGAAGGCTGCACAGAAGATGCTGGAGTCAGCCTCCCCACCATCACAGACATCTACACCTCCAGATGCAGGAAGAGGGTAACCTGCAGCATCAAGGACCACACTCACTCAGCACACACACTTTTTGCCCCGCTCCCCTCAAACAGGAGGTTGTGGAGCATACCACTCCCTGTATAAATAAAGGTTGAATTGAACTTATCTGTGCTGCTGATTTCTTGCTTTGAAGCTGCTGTATACCCATCTGCTCACAACAGACTCATGTTCAGGCTGCTGTTTAATACACTGTATCATGTATTACATTATTATTGTTTAGTGTATATCTTAGATCACTGTATATTATAGTCCAAAAACATGCATGTTAGGCTGATTGGTAACTCTAAATTGACCCTGCAGTGTGAGTGAAACAGGTCCCTCTTGTAAATGAGTCCCCGTGGCTCAACGAGGCTAGCCTGTATAGAGCTTTGGAGCGTGACGTCACTGGTCCGCGGCGCAAAGCGGCGCACAGCATTGTGGGAACGAAATCGCCATTTTTAATGCCTTACTAAAAGAAGCTCTGTCTCTCGTTTTTTTGTTAGAATCTAAGAAGGTTGTAACAGTTTTGCAATGGTCTAAACATGCTGTGTTATTGGATGTAATGTCCGGTCACACGACCTGAAAGTAGATAGAAAACGGACTTTCTGTTTCCTGTTCGCTGCTGGAAGCAGCGCGAGGGAGCTCATGTGTCGGACCTAACAAAAAGGAGATGAATGTCCTGATATCAGCGGTGACACGTCCTGATATAACTTTCTCCATGTCCCAAAATAACTGCTAGTTTGTTCCAGACACTGGTGAGTGTATAAATTCGTTTTGTTGGAGTTGTGCCATAATTTTTGCCACGATTTTGTCCGGGTGTTTAGTTCATAGAAGTGGGTCAGCCTAGTTTAGGTTGGGTTTATATTTTTTATATAACGTTGTCTGATTTTAGACAGAGTGGACAGCTGTGTTTTTGTGAAATAAACTGTTTAAAGTTTCTAGTGTGTTGTCACTGTTACTGTATTAATACTGATCTGTGTTCTGATCTATCCTTGTCAAGGCAGACCTTCATATGAAATGAATTAAACTCCAGAAGAGCTCAGTCAGGCTGCAGATGAGGAGGAACAGGGACCAGCAGCTACAAATACACCCTCAATGTTGCTCAGGTAGTACCATATAAAACAATTTCTTCATGCACAAACAGAAAGGTAGTAGTCATCTGTTACAGAACAGGTCAGAGCTGAATAAAAACCAGCTGGAAAAAGTAAATTTAAAGTATTAAATAGGACTTCCTTGTTTTGTCATCATTGTTTAATGTGTCACACAAAACTCTGTCTAATACCTGTGTCTTTTTCTCTTCAAGGGATGGAGGTGACAAGCTCATAACAGAAGGACGTTGTTATCTGACAGAGGCTTTGATATTAGACTGTGTGAGAGTCAAGGTTCTTTATTGTCATTCACATCACATGTTGTACGTGAGGTGGAATGAAACTGTGTATACAGGGTCCCATTTACAGCCAACAAAAGTATAAAATGAATGATGTGCTGAGGTTAAAATCCCTCTTCTCCACATCGAGAGGAGCCAGTTGAGGTGGCTCGGGCATCTGGTTAGGATGCCTCCTGGACGCCTCCCTGGTGAGGTGTTCCGGGCATGTCCCACCGGGAGGAGACCCAGAGGAAGACCCAGGACACGCTGGAGGGACTATGTTTCTCGGCTGGCCTGGGAACGCCTTGGGATTCCCCCAGAGGAGCTGCTGGACTCGTTGTTTTGAAATATTTTTACAGTTGAATAATAACAAGTGGTTATTTTTTCTCATTTAATAAAAATTAATGTGGTAAACATTTATGAAACATTTAATTCAGCACTAACATGTAAACATGATGAAATTGATCACATTTGTAGTAAACATTTGATGTATTAACAAATTTCATTAACAGGGATTAACCTGTCCAAATAAAAGTTGAATGAATGAATTTCAGGTAAGAAATAAACAAAATGAAACAGATCCATTTTGAAGTAAACATTTGATGTAATTAAACATTTCTAGTAACAATGTGATGAACATTGTGTAAGTTAATACATTTTATAGAAAAATTGCTACACAAATGTGCAAATATAAGTGAACAGCATGATTTACATAATTATGTATCCCTTGAAGCTGGAGAACAAACTCTGAGAAATATTTTTAGGAAGCTTCATGCTTTCTGTAGACGTCCAGCCATGTCTGGGTCCACACAAGGTCACAGTGGTTTGATTATGCACCTGTGCAGTGTGGACGATGCTTCTTCAGGTGAAATTCATCTCCTGCCTCCACAGCTGCTGGATGCTGCATGTCTTGTATCTGTGAGGGAACTTTCTCCAGGCAGCAGCGATCACACTGAGTCCATCAGGAGATGCTCCAAGTTCAGGAGTTGGATTTTGTACTGCTAGCTGCATTTTAATGTATCACCCTCATCATGACTCAGAGAGCAGAACCTGTGAACACACAATTAAAATGGTGAATGAAAAGACAGAAACATTTGTCTATAATATATATGCATCTTAATACATATATATAAAGTAATCTAATCAAGATTTGAAGTCTACATGACAAGCTCAAGTCATTAAAAATAAGGTATTTTCTACGTGGAGCTTTGTAAATCAGTTAAAATACTATAAAAAATTAAGTGTTCACAATTTCTAATACTCATAGTAGCATACAGAAGGTTGATTGATTCTGAAAGACATGTATATTAATAATTTATGTAAAATTAATGAGCCAACAACGTACCTTCAACGTATTTAGAATCTGGGGGATTTAAAAATGTCCAAATCATCTATCCAGCTATTCATAGATTGGACCAGCTCTCCCAGTGAATTGTAATTATAAAAATTATTTGTGGTGTAAACACTGACACAGACCAGGTCTGCTAAAATGACTGGGAATGTCAGTGGAGGTAAGTATTACTCCAGGTCTCTGCTCCATTTATTTATTTCAAACGGGCAATATTTCCAATTATACCGATTTTTTTCCATGTAGTTTTTTTTTTGTCATCTGGGAGAAGCTTATTACGATAGTCCACTTTATTTTGCGCTGCTTTTCTGAACCGTGACGGAAGAAATCTCCTGAATTTCTTTAATTTTTTCTGAAGACAACAAAAATGGCGGTCGAGACCGGAACGCCCCGACACGCCCCCGGCACTCCCCCACACAGTGACGTGTGCTCCAAAGCTCTATAAATAAAGGTTGAATGAATACAGTTTCTTTTTTATAGTTTATATTTTGCTATTTTTGAGTGTAACTGGGACCTTGAGTACACAATTTCGTTCCACCTCATGTACCACATGATGTGAATGACAATAAAGATCCTTGAACCTTAAATTCTAGATAGTGCCAAAGCTAATCAAGTCAGCTAATCGTGGTCAGTTTTACTGAAGTTGAGATGAAGTTTGTTGTGATGGTAGCCGAGAGTCATCCTCATCAATGTTCTTTTTGAGATTTGATCTACGCAGCGATGATTCCATCTTTTATCAACATAAGATGAGCTCAGTTAAAAGCTGTGGCACAGTTCCTTCAAAAGAAATGTTCGGCCTTTAATTATCCCTGCATCCCAACATACTTGTTCATCAGTGCTGTCCTGCTTCACATGATGGCACAAAGCTGAAAAACGTTAAATAAAGAACAAGCAGCTGAAGAGAACCACCTCACAATCACCTGGAGAGTTCTTTGAACTCCTGGCAGCAAAACAAACTGGAGGAGCACGCTGCTGCAGAGATGAAAGGCAGTTCAAACTTGTAGATGTAATAAGTGGGCCTTTCATGATTCATACTCATTTCACTGTTCTGTCAGAGCCGCAGAGCTCACACGTTAAATAGACTCATGTTTACACCAGGATTCTGTTAAAACGTTACCATAGATGACACAAAGCACTGTCATTTTTAGGTGGTTAAACTTTAAACAGAACATAACTGGAATAAAGTGATTTTCTTGAAGATTTTATTTATTTAGGACGTCACAGGCTAAACTGAGCACCCCTCACAGGGCTCGCGGATCCCTTATTCCAAATCAGATACATTGCCCAACTGTGTTTTTGTGTATTTTTTAAAGTTTGAAAAGTGGCAAATTTACCACAAATATTCAATGATTAAATTACACTCACGGATAAAAGCAGTTTTCTTGTAGGAAAATTAATAATAATAACAACAATCAAATTAGTTATTTGTTTTAAATCTACATTAATTTTGGTTTGCAAGCAGAGTAGAAAGAGTTATGCAAATGATCCAATTTACCGTAAACGAGCTGGTCCATCTAGAACAGGAGCCAGAGGGCAAGATGGTGACATCGGCTGTGATGTAGTGGTAATGGCAGTCGTCTCCCGATCGGAAAGTTGGCGGTTCGACTCCCGGGACCCGCACCATGTCTCGTTGTGTCCTTGGGCAAGACACTTAACCCTGAGTTGCTCCCGGTAGGACTGGAAAGCACCTTGCATGGTAGTCTGCCGCCACCGGTTTATGAATGTGTGTAGCATTCAATATATGTGTAGCACTTTGAGATTTTCAGTAATGAAAAGTGCGTTATAAATTGAATTAATTATTATTTATTATTATTATCCCTTGTGCAACCGTAGTGTTATCAGGAAGTTGCTGGAGCATCCAAAAGTCATGCCAACAAAATATGCGCATCAAATTTTTAAATATTAAGATTCTTCACAACCTCTGGGGATGACTCCCAGACACAACCACATCAGAAATATTCAGCCCGTATCTGTACACGTGACTGAGTTGTAGCCATTTGTATGTTTGCTAATGTGAATTAGTTGTGGCATCCAACTCAACTCCAGTTGTCTCAAAAAGTTAACATGACTGTTAGCAGGAGTTTTGGGCCCAGAAATGCAGACGGCCATGAGGAGCTTTAATGAAAACAGAACTAAACTTTATCTTTACCAAAACCAAAAGTTTAACACGACAACAAACTGGCAGGCCTGGTTGAAATGGGCATGGCAGGACTGGATGAAGTGGGCGTGGCAGGACTGGATGAAGTGGGCGTGGCAGGACTGGATGAAGTGGGCGTGGCAGGACTGGATGAAGTGGGTGTGGCAAGACTGGTTGAAGTGGGCATGGCAGGACTGGATGAAGTGGGCATGGCAGGACTTGATGAAGTGGGTATGAAAGGACTGGATGAAGTGGGCATGGCAGGACTTGATGAAGTGGGCATGGCAGGACTGGATGAAGTGGGCATTGCAGGACTGGTTAAAGTGGGCGTGGTATGACTGGTTGATGTGGGCATGGCAGGACTGGATGAAGTGGGCATGGCAGGACTGGATGAAGTGGGCATGGCAGGACTGGATGAAGTGGGCATGGCAGGACTGGATGAAGTGGGCATGGCAGGACTGGATGAAGTGGGCATGGCAGGACTGGATGAAGTGGGCATGGCAGGACTGGATGAAGTGGGCATGGCAAGACTGGATGAAGTGGGCATGGCAGGACTGGATGAAGTGGGCATGGCAGGACTGGATGAAGTGGGCATGGCAGGACTGGATGAAGTGGGCATGGCAGGACTGGATGAAGTGGGCATGGCAGGACTGGATGAAGTGGGCATGGCAGGACTGGATGAAGTGGGCATGGCAGGACTGGATGAAGTGGGCATGGCAGGACTGGATGAAGTGGGCATGGCAGGACTGGATGAAGTGGGCATGGCAGGACTGGATGAAGTGGGCATGGCAGGACTGGATGAAGTGGGCATGGCAGGACTGGATGAAGTGGGCATGGCAGGACTGGATGAAGTGGGCATGGCAGGACTGGATGAAGTGGGCATGGCAGGACTGGATGAAGTGGGCATTGCA
This sequence comes from Garcialebias charrua, assembly GCA_038048925.1. Classification (NCBI taxonomy): domain Eukaryota; kingdom Metazoa; phylum Chordata; class Actinopteri; order Cyprinodontiformes; family Rivulidae; genus Garcialebias; species Garcialebias charrua. The sequence continues at coordinate 1,490 of JBBPBX010071274.1, read as the reverse complement.
GGACTGGTTAAAGTGGGCGTGGTATGACTGGTTGATGTGGGCATGGCAGGACTGGATGAAGTGGGCATGGCAGGACTGGATGAAGTGGGCATGGCAGGACTGGATGAAGTGGGCATTGCAGGACTTGGATGAAGTGGGCATGGCAGGACTGGATGAAGTGGGCATGGCAAGACTGGATGAAGTGGGCATGGCAGGACTGGATGAAGTGGGCATGGCAGGACTGGATGAAGTGGGCGTGGCAGGACTGGATGAAGTGGGCATGGCAGGACTGGATGAAGTGGGCATGGCAAGACTGGATGAAGTGGGCATGGCAGGACTGGATGAAGTGGGCATGGCAGGACTGGATGAAGTGGGCATGGCAGGACTGGATGAAGTGGGCATGGCAGGACTGGATGAAGTGGGCATGGCAGGACTGGATGAAGTGGGCATGGCAAGACTGGATGAAGTGGGCATGGCAGGACTGGATGAAGTGGGCATGGCAGGACTGGATGAAGTGGGCATGGCAGGACTGGATGAAGTGGGCATGGCAGGACTGGATGAAGTGGGCATGGCAGGACTGGATGAAGTGGGCATGGCAGGACTGGATGAAGTGGGCATGGCAGGACTGGATGAAGTGGGCATGGCAGGACTGGATGAAGTGGGCATGGCAGGACTGGATGAAGTGGGCATGGCAGGACTGGATGAAGTGGGCGTGGCAGGACTGGATGAAGTGGGCATGGCAGGACTGGATGAAGTGGGCATGACAGGACTGGATGAAGTGGGCATGGCAGGACTGGATGAAGTGGGCATGGCAGGACTGGATGAAGTGGGCATGACAGGACTGGATGAAGTGGGCATGGCAGGACTGGATGAAGTGGGCATGACAGGACTGGATGAAGTGGGCATGGCAGGACTGGATGAAGTGGGCATGGCAGGACTGGATGAAGTGGGCATGACAGGACTGGATGAAGTGGGCATGGCAGGACTGGATGAAGTGGGCATGGCAGGACTGGATGAAGTGGGCATGACAGGACTGGATGAAGTGGGCATGGCAGGACTGGATGAAGTGGGCATGGCAGGACTGGATGAAGTGGGCATGGCAGGACTGGATGAAGTGGGCATGGCAGGACTGGATGAAGTGGGCATGGCAGGACTGGATGAAGTGGGCATGGCAGGACTGGATGAAGTGGGCATGGCAGGACTGGATGAAGTGGGCATGGCAAGACTGGATGAAGTGGGCATGGCAGGACTGGATGAAGTGGGCATGGCAGGACTGGATGAAGTGGGCGTGGCAGGACTGGATGAAGTGGGCATGACAGGACTGGATGAAGTGGGCATGGCAAGACTGGTTGAAGTGGGCATGGCAGGACTGGATGAAGTGGGCATGGCAGGACTGGATGAAGTGGGCATGACAGGACTGGATGAAGTGGGCAAGGCAGGACTGGTTGAAGTGGGCATGGCAGGACTGGATGAAGTGGGCATGGCAGGACTGGATGAAGTGGGCATGACAG
>JBBPBX010071271.1:0-18368 GCA_038048925.1 Garcialebias charrua | reverse complement strand
GTGCCAAAAATCGATTGGCTGCCAAAATGGCAGCCGCGGGAGCATGAACAGGAGAACTTTAACAAGAATTTAACTAGATTAACACTTAAAAACATTATTTGTTTGCTCAAAATTATAGTAAAGTTGTGTCTCAGTCCAACTTTTGCTTAATAAATGCACTTCAATGGTCAAATCAGCTGCATTTCAAAAGCTGTTACGTGGAAGTAGAAAGGTACAGAGGGACGAGTCGCTGTGCATTTCTTCGAAATTTAACAAGATAAACACCTAAAAACAATTACTTGTTTGCTCGACTTTTAAAGGTGTGTCTCAGTTGAACTTTTACTTTAAAATAAAGCACTTTAACGGTCAAATCAGTTGCATTTCAAAAGTATTTGCTGCCTCGGTGCTCCCGGGAGCGTGCAGACAGGGAGGAAATCAGGAAGGAGGAACGCCGCACATTTATTCAAAATCTAACAAGATAAGCACCTAAAACAATTATTTGTTTGTTCGACATTAAGGTGTGTCTCAGTTGAACTTTTACTTAATGAATGAACATAAATGGTCAAATCAGCTTCATGTCGCCAGGGCGGCGCAGCGAAATGAAGCTGATTTGATGGTTGCTCTAAGCGAGCAGAACAAAGGTGGCAGACTATGGCAAGCTGATTGTGTCATTAATAGCCACTTTTACCTATTGTATGACACAATGGCATGCCACACAACTCGAGTTCCATCTAGAGGCTGAAAATGGTAGTGTTCGATATTTTCATTCAGAATGAATGAAAACAGTCATATCTCAGCCAAAAAATGGTTTATAAATGTGGTGAACAATCCATAAATACGTTGCTTTGTCGCATAAGTCGCAGGGGATGTAAATTGTGCAAAAAACTGCGACTTATATGGCAAAAAATATTGTAAGTCAGGTACTCTGGATGTTTGTTTTTTTTGTATTGAAACATTTCGTCCTTCATCAGAGAGGGCTGACCCCAGAAACCATCTTATCACCATTCAACTGGTTGGCCCACTATAGGAGTGTGCTGCTTGTGGGACTGAGTTTATCGTGGCTTCTCGGACTGATGAAGTCCTTTGGATGAAGGACGAAACCTTTCAACACACAAAAAAAAGAAACCGTCCAGATGACCTGACTTAACTTTGTTGGATTTTATACCTTGATTATTGAGCATGAACTTTGATATTTACTCTAGTAGTTTACCAGATATATTAATAAGCAATTGTGAAATGCGAGAATGCACTCAGTTCAAACAAAGCACTCGGCTGAATCTGCAGGGAGGTGGAGTGTCACAAACACAGAACTCAGAATTGAAACACGAGACTTCTTGTTTTAGACTACCATGTTTTTCATAATATAAGGCGCACTTAAAATCCTTTAATTTTCTCAAAAATCAACAGTGAGCCTTATGATCTGGTGCACCTTATGTATTAATTCTGGTTGTGCTTACTGACCTCGAACTGGTTTTATGTGGTTATTGTGAATGAGTTGAATAAAGTTTGACTTGTCCGACTGTTCTGTTTCGCTTAATGCGCCTTATGATCTGGTGTGCCTTATGGTCTAAAAAATATGGTAATATTGTCTACAAGTATAAACTTTAATCAACAAATCCGGGTGTAAATAAGTATTAATATGATAGATGGACCTCTTGATCTCAAATTAATCTTTTATAGATATACCGGTAGACATATTTAGTCTACTTTCAGTCACTTCAGCTATTTCAGTCAATCAACAAGCGCAAATTTTGCTTGAAAAATCTTAATTTAGTGACACAAACCCTCGATATGAAAAAAAAGCACAGCTTTAATGATTAACTTTATATATTTTGGTTTTCTTTTGACTGATCTTCATGACTTTGCAATGATTAATTTAAAGAAATTGTAATGAAATGCACGGTTATTGTTGTTGTTTATGATGCTCTTTGCAGCTACAGCGAGTAAAATATTGTGCACAGATGTTTGCAAGTAGATGCCCACTGTGACCTTTACTGCATCAGCGCATGATCATAACCTTTTGGCTTAATGTGCATATCTTTTTTCACCTACATGCATCTAATATAACAAAACACTTTTATTTACACACGGCCAGGCGTTTGGGCAAAAAGGCTCTTTCACGGCAGATACCTAATTGACGGCAGACACATGGTGTTCCTTGTTTGCTATTCTGTCCGTCCATGTTAAACACTGGGAGGGAATGGTTTGTCCTGTTGTCAGACACCATTTAGGATCAGTACTACTGTAGGGATACTATAGGGACGATGCTTTCTGAGTTGCTCTACGTGCTTACTTTAAGGGCTGTAAAGATTTGTTGTTTCCAAGCTTTTACATGTATGGTGCGTTTTTAAATGTACATCTACAACCCGTTTGGTTAATTGGATTTTCTGTGTACTCACACAACTTGGCCTAAATTGCAAATTAGTTTTATTCCAGCATAATGGAAACCCTTGGAAGGTAATTTGATGGCATCTGTAAAGAGGAGCATTGATTCACAAGTGTTTACCCGGCCATTCAGCGAGCAGCAACGCTTTGAATTTCAGGTTGGCTGTTGCAAGTTTGCTGCTTTAAATCCACTCTCAGGGGGTGGAACAAGCTGGTTTTCCAAAGTAAACAATGCAGCCTGGTGAAACTACAACAGCTGCCAAAGGCCTCGGATGTTCGTGATGGGCATCAGCTTTTGTCAGTCGTTCGGTCTGCAACACACAGCAACAGGTTTGTGTGAGCGTCTGTCATTGTTGGGAAAAATACTTATATTCTGAGCATATCAAAAAGATGATTCATGGGGTGGAAAGTTTCCTCCAGACTCACTTTGGAAATCGATGGTTCATTACCAGTGCTCAAGTGGCCGTTTCGGCTGTAATGAATGAAGCAGTGCAGAGGCCGGCCCTGACCGATGATCATGGGTCGCATTCAGTTTCAGACTGAATTTAACCATTCAATGCATTTAATCTTTATTATCCACTTTCCTGCAGTGACTCTGTCTTTTTAGCCTGATGACTCCTGGAGTAATCTGTAACTGTTCACTGCCCCCACCGATCAGATCAGTAGCAAGTTGTCTGTTTCTTGCAGTCACACAACTCGCAGCACAACGTTTGATCATCTAAAACATTTAAACTGACACGTACACCACATATACTGTACCATATACCATATGCATATACCAAATACATTTAGTGCTTAGCATATTCCGTATTTCTTATTTCATGTCTTAGATCTTAATACTGTTTTTCTTTACAATTTATACTTTTGTTGGATGTAACTGGGACCCTGTGTACACAATTTCGTTCCACCACATGCACCACATGTGGTGCGTATGACAAAGAAACTTTGATTTTGGCTTTGATATAATAACAAAACCTATTTTAAGCAGCACTGAGGCTCATAATCAAATGCAAACGATTTACCGACACATAGAAATCAGAATATTTAGCCAAGCGTGGCTCACTTAGACCAAAAGGCGCACAAAGCTCTGCACATGCACGCAGCCACAGTTATTCTAGAATGCATAAGCTTCTATAACACCAGCGTTTGACGGGCTTAGCAGAATAAACAAACGTCAGCAGACCGTGGTGTACAAATTTGTAAAAAGCACAAGCGCTCTAATAACAAGACATAAAACATTTAGCTGTCCACATAATATAAACCATGCTTGCTGAAGATAAAAGCGAGTTTGGATTCACTGAGGGGGGTTGACTCTGCTGAATAATTCTCAGCCAGGGCTGTTTTTCTTTCATTTACCTGTCATAAAAATAAAGCTGCAGTAAAAACAATCTGAAAGGTTCTGGTTAAACTACTTGGACATGGTTATAAATATAAGAAAACCCCCAAATTTATTGGTTTACTTCATTATGGCCACACGGTTGCTGACTTGGAAATCTTTGGTGGCTCTAGAGGAAATGACACACATTATGTGCAGTAAAAATGTTGAGAAACTGTGAATTTATGAGCACAAATGTTAGTTTCCCTGCTGTAACCCCTTTGATACGTACTGCTTAATAAGCCAGAGTGTCATTATGGGTAAAGGGTGTTTTTATGTGAGTGTAAATGCTCCTGTGGGAGTACAGCATGTGGTGTGTGTGAGTGAAGGGTATATATGTAAATCAGACTTGCAGTGTTTGTTTGCTTACCTCCAGGCTTTGTTCTCTGCTCCAGTCCAGTGATTTTAATTTCCCATTGCTTTTAAATCCACAACATATTTGAAAAGTCTCTGCCAGCAGCTCTTTCTCCACTTTCTGCTGAGGTAGTAGTTCTTGATTTGTGTGTCGCTCGTGCACTCTTTTTCTTGCTCTTCCTCTTTGTTTTCATTCATGCACGAACACCGTCTTTCAGCCCTCAGTCACACTTTGAAGCAGCTGAGCCTGTCAGGATTAATATAACCAAGCCCTGGTGACATCACAGCAGAGAGCAACCTATCAGAAGGTGAGGAACAGCTTTTAGTTTGTACTCTCTGTTCACAGCTGGACAACACTCAATACCTTCTGGGCTTTTGAGACGCAGTTTAGAACCTTGTTTTCAGCAGCTGCCGTCTTCAGACAGCATCAGCCAAAGAAAACCACAAACTTCTGGTTTTGGCTGCAGCTGAGGACTTTTAAACCAGACGTGCACATTAAACGCCTCATCATTTTGTATTCTCATAAAGATATGAAAGTGGCTTTTTGCTTGGGGCGATGATAAAAGTTGAATCCTATAATTGTATTCCATGTCTTTCATGTTTGTAATAAAAATCCACATGGGTTCAAACTAGCAGCAAAAAGTAAACATTTCCAAACTTGAGTCTACGTTGAGAAAAGATTTGTTCATGTCGTAACTATGATTTTAGAAAAATGATTTTAAAAAAAATGAGGTTCTGCAATAAAGGGTTAGAAAGCATTTGTAGATGTAGTTTTGATTATTCCCAGCTTGGGCAAATGGGGTTTTGTGGACAAGTGGACAAAAATAGATCCCTAAACAACTCTACAGTATTCTCAAATATCTTACAGCAGTTCATGTAAAAGCTATTTTAACATATCACAGTCAATTTTGCACAACACCGTTCTGTTTATAGCATTCTATGGTTCTTCACTATTGCAAACAGCAGATATAGCTAGTTATGACACTTCCTATGCAGCTCGTACTTCCTGTAGGATCATCATAGTATGTGTGTAGTAATGATGTTGTTGTTGTGTGAAACTGGAGTAAAGGTTCATAAAATAGTTAGTATGAAGTGGAGTGAAAGTTTAAGAATTGGTGATATTTTAAGATGATCCACTTTGGTCACTACTCGGACCAGTGTTTGGCTCATCAATTCGGCCACAAATAAAAAAGCTACCCGCTATGACCCTGAATGTTCATAACCTTTCCACAAAACTCTACTTTAAAATAGAATTGCATTCGGGCCCAAAAAATTCCGATCCGACCCCAGCCCATAGCCATCCATCCATCCTCTTCCGCTTAGCCGGGGTCGGGTCGCGGAGGTAGCAGCCTAAGTAAGGAGGCCCAGACTTCCCTCTCGCCAGCCACTTAAGCTAGATTTATAGTCGACGTGTCGCGCAGCGCGCGAGGGTGCACGCGCGAAAAGTGACGCAATATCGCAGTCCCGCCCCTGCGCGTTGGCCCCGCGCGTGGGATTAGCACGTGTCGTGCACCTCTGAATTTTTGAAACTCCGCAAGCCTATGCGCGCGCCGTGGGCGCTACGATTTGATTGACAGGTCCCCACCGACAGCCTTCACCCTCTTCACGCCGGAGCCTGCAGCTGTTTGCGCCGCTGTGGTCGTGGAGACGGCGTCGCGACGCATGGAGGAATGTTTTGTGACACAAAATGTATTAAATTCTCAGAAAGTTCATTCTCAATAGTCCAGGTATCAAATCCGCTCATTCTCAATCAGTTCATCTGGATTATTTCTTTTTAGTAGAAACGTTTCACCCTCACTCCAGAGGGCTTCGTCAGTCAGAGCAGGTATTAAATTCTCCTTCGTTCCTGATCTGGAGTCTGATTTTTCTTTTGTTTTTTCGCCAAAAGTCATGTGATCGCTTTCTCCTCCACTGACTCCATGCATTAAAACCGCAAATAAAGACAACAGTTCAGCACGTGAGCGGAAAGCTATTTGTTTTTGTTGTGTGATTTCAAACAGTTCTTCTTCTATGGTAGATTTCTTCTTCTACACCTTTCTTGCAACATATGCACAGGTTTTAGAGGGTACTGCCTCCTGCTGGTCCGTAAAAGAACAGCACTTTGCCATGCGCCGCCGTGCGTCAACCATAAACACAGCGGCGAAACTGTGAACGCATTTCGCCGCACGGCTGAGTGCACGCGCGGCGCACGCGCTCCAGCCTGCGGACCAAAGCGCAAGTATAACGAGGCCTTTAGGCCAGCTCCTCCGGGGGAATCCCAAGAAGTTCCCACGCCAGCCGAGAAACATAGTCCCTCCAGCGTGTCCTGGGTCTTCCTCTGGGTCTCCTCCCGGTGGGACATTTCCGGAACACCTCACCAGGGAGGCGTCCAGGAGGCATCCTAACCAGATGCCCGAGCCACCTCAACTGGCTCCTCTCGATGTGGAGAAGCAGCGGCTCTACTCTGAGTCCCTCCCGGATGACTGAGCTTCTCACCCTATCTCTAATGCTACATCCAGACCGAACGCCTTTTCAACGGCAAAAAAGCTCGACACGCACGCAAGTGGACGCACTGGACCCAGTGGTGTCCAGACCAGAACGTGAAATTGCGGCGGCGTGGCGGCGGGGGGGGGGGAGGAGCTTACCGGTATACCGAGTTCCTCACTGCACTCCGCCAGGCAAGGAGCTTTTTATTTCTGTCTCTGTAGAGCAGACTTGACTGGTCGTGAAGGACTTGTCGCGAACACACAGCTACAATGAGTTTCTCTTCCATAGTACACGACTTTGCGGGTTTTTTCTGTGTCCCACAAACAATACGTCACATAGTTGCGCAATACCCCCGTCCCCTCGTTTCCGCGTCACATAGCGGACTCCCCCTTTCTCCTCCACCCGACTCTCCCTGATTGGTTGGACACACGCGTTCACGTGTTTGAACGGCGAAATCTTCAGCATGGTGAGCGTGTTTGGAGGCTGACGCGGGTTCACGTGCACAAAAAACGCTTTCCAGCACGCTCAACATGCACGTGATGTGATGCCCGACGCCAAGAGACGACTGGAGGCGCGTCCCCCATTGACTTTGCATGTAAACCGGACGCTCCTGCAGTTGAAAACGCGTTCGGTCTGGATTCACCATTAAGAACAATTTTACCTCTTACCTGTTGTGCCTTTTTTAATAATCTCAGTTTAAAGATATATACGGTATCCATCTATCCTTCCATCATCTTTACACAATTCTTCCTTTTCGGGTCATGGAGGTCACTGGTGCCCATATCCAGCAGTCACTGAGGCGGGTGACACACTGGACAGGTCGCAAGTCCATTATGGGGCAACATACAGCGCCTGTATTTAACCTCTGGATGTTTGAGGCCTTCCTTGCTTTGAATTTTTATACTTTTCTTGTTATACAGTCAATATAACTATAGCTGCACAAATTATAGCAGAACCAGTTCATACATTTTTAATCTGTTTATACAACATAATACTGTCCAAGATTCTTGGAAAACGGCTTTTATGCTACCATTATTGAAGGGAGGAGGCCCCACTATACTGGACAATTACTGACCAATCTCCAAACTCTGCATTTAGCTAAGGTTTTAGAAAACCTGGTAAATATATTATTATGATTAGGGAATATTGGATTTTTGACCGATATCCAATATGCCAATATTTTTAAAACTTATTTGTCCAATAACCAATGCCAATACTGATTTTCCCCTCTAGACCTACTTACAGAGACTGCATAGCTTTCACTGCTGTGGAATTAAAATACAGTAGTCCCTCGCTACTTTGCGGTTCGTTTTTCGCAGACTCACTCTATTGCGTTGTTCAAAATAAGATTGGACATGACACACAATTGGCTGATGAGCCACATGATCAGCATGGAATTTTTTTTTATTTTTCATAAATTATCATCATCAAGCAGAATGAGAGAAGATTGATTAAGTTTTTCATGGGGGGCAATCCATGCACTCGGCTCTACTGCTCATCACACAAATTCAATTTCCCTTCGAATGTGGATCCATTTCAGGGGGAATAAGCAGACTTTGTAAATGTCTGACTTTTAGCGCTAAGTTGATGTTTATGTTGGCTGTCTTCCTGCTGTGAAGCTGCGTGATCTGGTGCTGTGCGTCATCGTATCTAAGGACGAAGGCTGTGTTTGGCGACTGCTGTGGGAGGGGTTGGTGAACGTCGTGGCCAAGTCTCGGTTTGCGGCTGGACAGCGGGATAGCTGTCGGGCGGCTGCGGGCGTGGATGTTCGCTGGATACGGGGTGCTGAGGAACTGGAGCTCGTCAAGGAGGAAGTCTGGATCTAAACAGCTGATGAGTATTTCTTTCCTTTTTTCTCCTCCTGATTGGAGCGGGCTGGATCCATTTACTTTTTGAGAAGAGTACTGTCATTGTTGACACCTCGTCACTCGGATTTTAAAAAATCAAACAGAAACTAATAAAATGACAGGAAAATCCAGAGCTAAAAAACATGATATGCATGATCAAAGCCCTGATGACTTGGATGAGATAAAAATATCTCTTGACTTCATGAGTTCAGAACTAACAAAGGTGACAACACAACAAGAACTCTTGATAAAGCTATTAGAGGAGATCAAGCAACTAAAAATAAAATCTAATTATAAAGACAAACAAATTGCATAACTGGAACAATGAGTGGATGATCTTGTACAAAATGCTAGACTGGACAATCTTGTGATAACTGGTCTGGAAATAAAAAATCGGAAATATTCAAAAGTTGTCACAAATGAAGGAATAACTGAGGACTCAACACCACAGGAACTGACGACATTAGAAGATCAGGTTGTAAATTTCTTGCAGGACAGGGACATTGAAATACATCATGAGGACATTTCTATATGCCACACCTTGCCCAGCAAGACCGAAAAATTCAAACCGGTAGTTGTGGTGAAGTTTATCAGTAGAAAGGCAAGGAATAAAGGGACCATGCAAGCAAAAAAATTACAGGGAACAAGAATTTTCATAAATGAACATCTAACAAAAAGAAATTGAGTAATTGCACGTGAAGCACGATTATTAAAAAAGCAACAAAAAATAGTATCAACATGGACGAGAAATGAAAAAATCTGGATCAAATTAAAGGAAACATCACAAGCTAAAGTAATACGAGACTTGAAGGACTTGGACAATTTGAGATGAACATAGGAGAAGACAAACAAATATTTCTCACAAATATCCATAAAAAATCAGTCTGATGAACAAACACACTGAATCAATATGATGTACCATGACTTAGAATCAAAAATCCATAGTGTTGAAGAGGTGATCGACGAAAAAAAATTCCCAGCTATAAAAGATAGTAAATACTATAATGAAAAACAATTTATAGTAATGATATAAACACAACAAATTGAAATATTTCTATTATTCATTTGAATTGCAGAAGTATCAATGCAAATATATCCAAATTAACAGATTACCTAAATAAATTAAATACAACTTTTACAATTATAGCTTTATCAGAAACATGGTTAAATGACGTTAGTATAGATAATGCATACATCGAAGGTTATGAATTATATCATATAAACAGAAAAACAAAAAGAGGTGGAGAAGTTGCTTTATTTATTAAAAATGAAATAAAATGTAAATTCATTAGTGAAATGTCGATGACTGTAGATAACATCATGGAAAAGATCCATCCATCCATTTTCTTCCGCTTATCCGGGGTCGGGTCGCGGGGGTAGCAGCCTAAGTAGGGAGGCCCAGACTTCCCTCTCCCCAGCCACTTGGAGCAGCTCCTCTGGGGGAATCCCAAGGCGTTCCCAGGCCAGCCGAGAAACATAGTCCCTCCAGCGTATCCTGGGTCTTCCTCTGGGTCTCCTCCCGGTGGGACATGCCCGGAACACCTCACCAGGGAGGCGTCCAGGAGGCATCCTAACCAGATGCCCGAGCCACCTCAACTGGCTCCTCTCGATGTGGAGAAGCAGCGGCTCTACTCCGAGTCCCTCCCGGATGACTGAGCTTCTCACCCTATCTCTAAGGGAGAGTCCAGCCACCCTGCGGAGAAAACTCATTTCAGCCGCTTGTATCCGAGATCTTGTTCTTTCGGTCATAACCCAAAGCTCATGACCATAGATGAGGGTGGGAACGTAGATCGATCGGTAAATTGAGAGCTTTGCCTTTTGACTCAGCTCTCTCTTCACCACGACAGACCGGTACAGCGCCCGCTTCACTGCGGACGCTGCACCTATCCGCCTATCGATCTCAATAGAAAGATATCAATAGAAATAAATGAGAATGACAAAAACATTATAATAAGTTGTGTTTACCGATCACCAGGATCCAATATAGAATTATTTATGGAAAAAATTATGGAGTCATTAGTAAAGAGCAGAAAAAAAGGAGTTTTTTTGTGTGGTGACTTCAATATTGATCTGGGTAATAAGACCGATTCAAATAACATAAGTACATTCATAAATTCAATGTATAGTATAAATTTATTTCCATCGATAACAAATCCAACAAGAATAACAACACACAGTTCTACAATAATTGATAATGTATTTACTAATATAACTGATGCAAATATATTAAGTGGTATTTTGATGACTGATCTAAGTGATCATTTACCAGTTTTTACAATTTACAATAAAGTGGTTATAATGCAAAATATAACTGTAGATAAGAAAACAATAATAAATACATCAATTAAAGCATTAAATAGACTAAAAATTATTTAACAAAACAAAATTGGAGCGATGTCTATGTTGAAGATGTGAACATAGCATACGATGAGTTTATGAACATTTTAAATGTGTTGTATAAGAAAAATTGTGTTAAAAAACTATGTAAAAAAAGGTACTGTTGATCATCTCTGGATGACAAAGGACTGAGAAACGCTTGCAAAAAAACAACTATTTGTACTCTTGTTTTTTGAAGCATGGAACTCATGAGGCTGAAAACAATACAAAAAGTACAAACGCAAATTGGTGGGAATTAAAAGGAAACAAAAGAGGGAATATTACAGTGAACAACAAAAAAAACCAAATGGTGAAATAAAATCAACATGACAAATCAGTCATCCGGGAGGGACTTGGAGTAGAGCCGCTGCTCATGCGAGTAGGCAAGGGGGGTTCGGGGGGTTCGAACAAACCGCCCACTTTTAAAGGAGAAGTTGACAATGCTAAACTAATGTGGCTGGATAGCTCAACTGATAAAGCGTCTGCCTTCAGTCCCAAAGCTCGTGGGATCAAGTCCCGCATGGTACAACGTTTTTTTTTTTTTTTTATTCATTCCAAATTAAAAAAGCACAAGAAAACTATTTACAAAACAGCAAGGAATAAAACAATGCATTAAATGAAAGGAATCAGACGAAGAAAATAATCTTATCTGCCCCTTCTCAAACTATTTTTTTTTTCAAACACTCGATTCAAACAACTAATTTTACATTTGTCTTTTATTGGATAAAAAAAGTAGTTAATATGCCTGTGAAGAAAGAAGAATGTGTTAACCACAGGCTGTGGTTAACACATTCTTCTTTTTTTATCCAATAAAAGAGTGTTTGAAAAAAAAATAGTTTGAGAAGGGGCAGATAAGATTATTTTCTTCGTCTGATTCCTTTCATTTAATGCATTGTTTTATTCCTTGCTGTTTTGTAAATAGTTTTCTTGTGCTTTTTTAATCTGGAATGAATAAAAAAAAAAAAAAAACATTGTACCATGCGGGACTTGATCCCACGAGCTTTGGGACTGAAGGCAGACGCTTTATCAGTTGAGCTATCCACACACATTAGTTTCACATGTCAACTTCTTCTTTAAAACGAACCGCCCCCCACAAAATTCTGGCTACGCCCATGCTGCTTCTCCACATCGAGAGGAGCCAGTTGAGGGGCTCGGGCATCTGGTTAGGATGCCTCCTGGACGCCTCCCTGGTGAGGTGTTCCGGGCATGTCCCACCGGGAGGAGACCCAGAGGAAGACCCAGGACACGCTGGAGGGACTATGTTTCTCGGCTGGCCTGGGAACGCCTTGGGATTCCCCCAGAGGAGCTGCTCCAAGTGGCTGGGGAGAGGGAAGTCTGGGCCTCCCTACTTAGGCTGCTACCCCCGCGACCCGACACCGGATAAGCGGAAGGAAATGGATGGATGGATGGATGGATGGATGGATGGATGGATGGAAAATCAACATGATGAGTTATAAATAATGTTGTGAATAAACAGAAGAAAGGAACTAGTTTATCACGATGTTTTGTAAAAAGTGGTAATGAAATATGTTTATGTTTATGTTTATTAAATTTGTTCATTTTTTTTACAAAAGAAACAATACAAGACAATCCCATAAATGATAATGTACAAAATATAAAAAAATGAAAGGTAGCAGAAAGAAGAATAAATCTTATTATATCTGCCCCTTTTTTCCAACAATCAGATTAAACAATAATAATCTTCAACCAACAGTACAAAATGACTAACTCTTTCTAATTTTCTAACTAATACAATACACATTACGCTATTTCATATATATTTTTTAACACATTCGTTTTGATCATTTTCTTAAATGTAAACATTGACTTGGCATTTTTAACTACATTCTCCAAGCCATTCCATAATCTAATTCCCTGGATTGAGGTAGAACGTCCCTTCAAACTAGTTCTGAATTGTGGTTTTACAAACATCTCTGTCCCCTTAAGATTATAACAACTTTGTCTTTTAACAAAATGCATTTGGATATTTAAAGGTAATGCATTATTTTGAGCCCTATACATAACTGATAAAATAGTATAGTCTACCAAATCATGGAACTTCAGTAACTTCAGTTGATTGAAGTAAACATGAGGGAGACCACCATATTGTGTCTTTACACACAGACGGTGCCACCCAGATGTAAAGGATTAGAGGAGGTCAATATTAATACTGACCTCTTTACCTTAATTAATTTACTCATTCAGATTGAATAGTAATTTCACGGATTCTTTCTTTTTCAGTTTACCCAATATTTCTGTGATCTTTATGATGGATAAATAAATAAAGCCATAGAGTGACAATGGACACGTTAACTTAGTTGGTATGTCAAAGACACTACCATTTATTTAAAATAAATCAACTAAATTAACACCATTACACTTGATTGACATGATCTCACTTTCTTGCAATTTAACACGTCAGCACATTTAAATTGTAACACAACAGACATAAATACAGGATGTTAACATATTTAGTCTGAGGCTCTATGACTTAATTAGTTTCCAGCTTAGAATTGAGGGAAAAGGAAATAGGAGGAAAGATGGAGAGATGGTTTAAAGGAAATTGTCTTGAGCATGTTACCAGAAGTGACACTTCCTATCAGACTTCTGCTAAAATCCAGGTACGTTTGTAAACAGCTCTTTACCTTCGACGACGAGTCTGATAAAGAGATGACACCAGCCTTTCAGATGCACAGAGTCCTTCAGGCCCAGCACGTCCGAGCTGGTTCTAGTTTACGTTTTCAACGTCTCCTGGTTTCGCGTTGGTCATCAGAAAATGCGTCAGCTCCTGGCCTCTGACTTCAAGATAACTATTCCAGGAAGGAATAACAAAGTTTTGAGCTTACGCTCGTTCGAAGTAGACTCATAACAGCATGTTATTAGTCCTTAACTGGATGACGTGTCCTTAGCGTGTGACTGAGTTCATCCAGCTACTTTGGGACGACCTCACATCTTGAAGTTCCCAGCAGACTCACTGGAACTCTCTGGTTCCTTCGAAACTCTGAAGCGTTCAGCTTAGCTTAGAACCTTAAGATAGAACTCTGAAACTTGTCTCTTTCCGATTGGTTCAGAAGAAGCAGTCGAGGAGTTCACTTGCCGTTATCACGACCCAAGGTTACAACCAGCTGCAGAGGGAAATGTTCTCCCCCCTTTTGGGAGTCATCGCCAGTCCTTGGGGATGAGGTCCAACACGAAAGGAACATTGAACTGTCTCTGATCTTGAAGTAATCCAGCAAGTGGAGAAGAAAAATCAAAATTATAATCCCATTAAGATTTTGGAAATTCCATATTGTTCGGGGGTAATCCCATTGCGGCTTTGGAAAACTGAGTCTGTTAACTCTTGGAAAACAAAGTCTGTGATCCCTTGGAAAACAAAGTCTTATAATCCACAGCGGTAATTCCACAGCAGTAATTCCACAACGGTTAGTTTTGTTGATTGATCAGCAACAATTGTTTTCATAATCAGCATGTAGAGGGGATCCCTCGATTGACGCAGAGGAGGCGACCCTTGGATGAAGGTTGAAGACCAAGCGTTGGAGCTGCAGGTCCCCACATCGAAGGTTGTTGGCTGGTTGGTTTCCAGTCAGTGCCACTCTGGTTCTATGTGTCATGCAATTATGTGGTTTTAGGTGGGCTTATGATTGGGATTTTACATTAGGCCCTACCTATATGCACCTGGTATGTAAGCTATCATGGTTTAGATCAGCTACAATTACCAATTAAGGGGTGGATCAATTCTGTAAATTAGATATAGGGATCTATACCTATAAAATTTTGGAGGGCTTCTGTAACGAAGGCCTCTAATTCCAAACTATTCCTCCATTCATTACTTAGTTTAGGTTAAACTAAAATAGAAAAATGAAATATAGTTTGATCTAAATGTCTGTTGTCTTTTAGACGAACGACGTAGGATTTGGTATTCCTAATAAATTTTGAAGTCTATGGCGAGACTCATCAAAATGAATAGATAATCTAGAATAGAAACGATCGAATCGGTTCAATTTAGAAATTGTGAGACCAGTGTAGTTTATGGTACCTTGAGTAGCTTTAAACTACATTGACTCTTCGACGATTGAGATTTAACAAAACGAACTGCATGTTGGCATAGTTAAATCCATATCATTCATTAACCAATGTTAATACAAAACCTTTTTGGCTGGGAGTGTTCAGAACCAAACAATATCTCAACTAATGACAACAGTAATGACTAAACAACAAGGAAACAACGTTTCACTGCTTCGACACACTCTTGTCGTCAGATTCCAAAGTGCAACACACAAGAAAAACAGGTCTCAACTTTATGACCGAGGTCAAATTAAATCTCGTGGATTTAAACGGTTGTTAAGGTTAGTTTTTTGTTGTGGGTTTTAGGCTTAGCGTTTCTAAGTTCAAATTGGACAATGCGACTTATAGGGTGGGAAATACGGTAGTTTAAACCTGATTAGTTTATTTACTAACTTGTGTTTGGACGACCTTATTATCCCATGAAGTCGGTGAGTTTGTGAGATCTTTGTCTTTTGTGGAGTCATTGAACGCCTTGTAAGGTTTGATCTGATTTCGATGTACCCATTTAGCAATTGGCTCTTTGCGGCCTTTGCTGATTTTGATTTCGTAGACGACTGAGGACACTTTGTCTGTTATCAGATGAGGTCCAGTCCACCTGGGCATTAGTTTGCGGGCGAGAGTTCCGGTCTCGGACCCTCCTTTCCCGGTTGCTGGGGCGAACGTATAGTACCAGACTCTGTCTCCCACTTGGAGTTCATTGTGAGAGGCCTTCTGGTCATAGTACGCCTTGCGTCCTTCAGCGGATCTTTCCAGGTTTTTCTGGGCGAAAGCAAAAGTGTTTCTGAGGTGTACATTCAAATCTTTGTCTTTGGCATGGCCTAACATCACCCCCCTTTGGTCATGGGGGACCACGAACACAGGTGAGGACGTCCGTCCATGGGCACAAGTTAGGATGCCACCGTTTAGTTTAAGCTGTTCGCGCAGCTGAGAGAAGACGGTACACAGGAATCGTTTAGGTTTTGGCCAACGTATCTTCTTACGTTTACCTCTTTCCGTGTAATTCAGGTGTGTCACAACTGTCGGCGCAGTCGCAGGTGTGTCTGATTGTACAGACTGCGACGGGTCACTGTCGTTGTGTGTGTCTTCCCACCTCTCGACTGAAGAGGGGCTCTTTGAGTCTGTAAAAACTATGTCATTTCTGATTAGTTCTAGACTCAAATGTTCCTGAACCAAGGTTTCATCGAAAGCTTGGCTGATAGCCGATTTACCTGTCCCAGGGGACAGTACAGCAACCTCGGTGTGGGGTCCTTGGATCTCCACACCTTTCTCTACCTGTGGTAGGTAATGTGAGTTTGCCCCCATTTTGTCTGATGAGGGGTCCTCGTAATCTGCAACAATGATGTCCAAGTGACTGTCAGCGTTTGGTTGACTGTCATTTTCTGGACTCAGATGCCCTTGAACCAAGGTTTCATTGAAAGCTTGGTTGATTGCCGAATTACCTGTCTCAGAGGACAGTACAGCGTCTTCGGTGTGGGATCCTTGGATCTCAACACCTTTCACTACCTGTGGTAGGTAGTGTTCAGTGAGTGCTGAATGTGTCAGCTCACAGAGGAGGTTCTCTTGTTGGGCCAGAGTTTGGTCCAACTTTTGGGTCTCTTCTGTCTCACCTGTAGTTGAAGGTTCACTTACCGGGCTCTCGTCCTCGGATGAGCAGTCCCTTGTGTCCTCTGCGGTACCTGCGGTTAGGCAGTCTGTATCGCAACTAGGAGGCACTTTTATTGGCAGGGGTTTTCTCACTGTGCTCCACATTTTCTGTTGACCATAATCTATAATCGCGCCGAAGCGGTTTATAAAATCTTGGCCAACCAGAAATGGGAATGAGTCAAGTTTAGACACAAACACCGGGTGGCGTAGTGTCATTTCGCCAATCTGCATGTGAACCATAGCTATAGCTGTTAGGGTTGTTCTCATCTCTGCGAGACCCTGCAGTTCCATAGCACATTTCTCAAAGGGTATTTGCCTGTCAACACCGTTAGCGGCGGTCCTTAGCTCCTCGAACAGCTTGGCTGACATAATAGTTATATCAGCACTACCGTCCAGGAGGGCTTCACGCTCAAGGACACCTTCCAGTGTGATAGGCAGGTAAGCTTTCTTAGCCACCCCCCTTTGTATAAAGTTACACAGAAACCTCACAGGTCTTGGCCCACGTTTCTGTTCACGTGTGACTCTGGCTGTGTAATCTTGTTTACTGTCAGCATCTTGTTGGCTGTCAGCATCATGACCTTCAGGATGTTGTTGTGTGTCAGCAATTTGTTTGCTGTCAACAACCATGGCAATGTTGGTAGTAGTGTGCGCTGAGTTATCAAAGACAATGTCACGCATTGTACCAGTTCGGTCATCCTCTGTATCATTCAAGTTTTCAAACAACCAACTTATGTCCACTATCTCATCAGAGCTTCGAGGTATGTCGCCTTTGTTCTGGAACTTCTGTGACCTTTTGCTACTCCCGGACTATCTAGTCCGCGGTGCAGGGACAGGGCCTTTGCTCGGTGTAGACCGCGGAGGGTCACTTAAAGAGCGGACACCTACCGTTTGTGGTTTTTTGCTTATCTCGGGCAGCTTCGTCTGAGGTGCAGGGACAGGGCTTTCACTCATCCTTCTCAACCATATTGGGTCTCTTAACCACTTCGGGTCATTGTTCCAGCGGATCGGGTCAGGGAGTTGACGAACATCAAATCCATTTATAGCACGCCGTTTTATTTTTGATTCTCCTAACAAACGTTTTAACTCAAGTTTTTCTTTTCTTCGAATTAAACTCTGCCTTAATAATTCAAGATTTTCAAGCCTTGATGCGATCAGCTTGAAAGCTTCATCATTATTGTCATCTCCCATCTTTGATTTGAAATTTCTCCAAATTAATGAGAGATGTTTGTAGTTTGTTATTTTAAATATTTCCTTATTTAAAATAAACTGGAGTCATTAATTGTACACAGAAAAACGTTAAAAATGCAATTTTTAACTAAAAATGTACAGTTGTGCACACCAATTCTGTTTAAAATTCAGAGATGTGAAGAGCTTAATGTGGAAATGCTCTGTTCTCCATCATTTTTTTTTAATTTGAAAATCAAATAAAAGATGCTTTTTGAGTGTTATTTTAAATCTCTTCAGTATTTAAAATAAGTCAAAATTGTTTGTCTACATCTCTGTTATTCTAAATTTTTTATTTAAAATAAACAGGAGTTTTTGTTTGCGTACAGAACAATTTTTAAAGCTGGTAATTCACCATAGAAATGCTGACTTTTTATGATGTATTTAGAGAAAACTCATCTGTTAATGCTTTTAACCAACAGGGGGCAGCTTCAAGTCTTAATGTCATCACGAGGAGACTGATTTTTCTATTCAGTATTTAAACTAAAAACAACCTTTTAGAGTTAGTTTCTAGTGTGTCCGTGATAAGCGCTCGAACCACGTTCTTGTCAGAGACAGATTTATGTGGTTAGACAGTTTAGATGGCTTCAAATGAGTTTTTAAACTCTCAGTGAAATCTCCGTTTGTCCTATGAGTGTGAACTGCTTGTCACC
>JBBPBX010071268.1:0-18370 GCA_038048925.1 Garcialebias charrua | reverse complement strand
TAGTAACGGCAGCTCCTGGTGTTGTTGTTCAAGATAAGACGTTCCTTAACGGAATGTCAATAAAAGAGAGCTTAGAGCTCAAAAACAGACTCATAGCTTGCAAGTGCTATGAAGTCCCAACTGAATGACGTGTCATTGGCGTTTGACTGGCGTTCATTCAGCTCTTTTGGGGAACCTCATGGCTTGAGGTCCACCACCGACTCTGACAGTTCCAGCAACAGCTTAGAACTTTAAGAAAGGATCTGTGATCAGTGACCTGTTCCTCCCCGATTGGTCCAAACGAACCAGTGGAAGAGTTAGTGCATGAAGGTCACTTGGAAGAGAGGATTGTTTTTAAGAAGTTGTTTAGAATGAAGAGAGAGAAACAGATTGACTGGAGCCAGCTTCATAAAACAACTGATTAAAACTGTGTTCTAACTTCTAACAAACTGAGGAGTTCAGTCTGACATATTAATTCACTTTCACCATTTGATTCATCTTATGAAGAAGTGACCATCATTTTGAAATAACATTGGATTTCCAACTTGAATTAAACAGTTTGAATTATCAAACATTGAATTCAATAATGCTTACTTAACACAAGGTTATTCATTAACACAAAATAGAGGAATAAGAGAGTCTCTTATGACTTATTGTGTTTTGATTCAAAATAATGTAATAAAATAGTGTTAATGTCTTTTTAGTGAGAGTATCAGTGAAAAGGTGTCACTGGGACATATCAAATAATTGGTGTATTAGAGAACCCCGTCTGGTTCACTACATACATTAACTGAATTAAAACTGAATTTAATTGTAATGGGTCTCATTGTCCAAAATGAGACCCCACTACAGTGGTGTCATCTGCCGATTTCACCATCATGTTTGTGGAGTGGATGGCAGAGCGATCGTGTATGAACACAGTGAACAAAACTTCACCGAGCACACAGCCCTGCAGTGTGCCCCTGTTCAGGGCTAGTGATGATGTTTGACTCCTGATTCTCACCACTTGATGCCTATTGGTGAAAAAGTCCCTGATAGGCAAGGATGCAGACAGCCCCAAGATCAGATTTATTGTCTAAGTCAGGGTTGTCAAACTCACTTACAAAAGGGGCCCAAAATTAAAACCTTTTTCAAACGAAGGGCCAGTTTCAGAAACTAAATTACCTCAAGTTAGATACCAACATCTTTTCTTGGTTGCAGGTCCTCAAAAATAGTTTGATTGGTCTCATTTGACATTTTCTGTTGCACTTTTGACATCCTATTCAAAGATTATTGAAAAAATTCAAGTGAAAAGGGTATTTTACGTTTAACATATCATCTTGGGGGCCAGATAAGATGTCAACGGGGGCCACATTTGGCCCCCGGGCCTTGAGTTTTGACATACAGTATGTGGTCTAAGTGGACAAACGGTTATCCTTTCTAACATTAGCTGGTGTGTGTTTATTTGGTTTGGGGTTTTGTGTGTGTTTTACAGTGAGTTCTGGATCACAGATGCCAGTGGGATGAAGTGCATCATTAGAAGCATTTTAATGTTTTGCTCTGCAGCTCAGTGATGTGCCACTGTCACACAAACTAAGCGTCAAAGGAAAAGCAGTGTGACACATGTGCTAAACACTCACACACATGAACGTACGCGCTCGTTGGCGTGTCAGTGTGGGAACTCTCGAGGCTTGTTTTTATCCTGCATAAATTGATGTGTTCTTGTAATTTTGCTGGTATTTTACCAGCGCTGCAGTGTTGTTGCTGTCGCTGTGTTGCTTTGTAAGTGCTAAGCTTTTTCTCCTCATCTGTCCTCGCTCTTGATTTGCTTTCCCAACCCCCCCTGGGCTGTTGTGATTTAAGGCTGTGCTTGAAAACCGAGGACTGGGCTGTTATCTGTGTGTTATTGATGCAAGTCTCACTGTCCACACTCCACAGGAAGACAGACACAAAGATGGATGGAGGGAACAGGGAGCAGATATTTCCAGTAGACTGATGTCTCTTTGCTGTAATGTTGAGAGTTTAGACAGCATTGTGTTTGTCACTGATTCACATCATAAAAACCTGGAGGCCCCTCACCCTCTTCTCTGTATTCCCCCTTTTTTTTACCTCTCCTCCCACTCTCCCTCCTCTCCGTCTGTACATAATGTAGATGTCAATAATTTAGCAAGATTTGAGAATCCAGCTCTTAACAACAGGTTACGATCTCTGCAATAAAAGCCATAAAATATGCGTTTGTGAATAAAATATGATTCTGTCTCTTTCAAAGCAGCTGAGAGCTGTCAGGACTGTCGTTTGTTTTCTCACAGTATCGCAGTGAAGTGACAGTTCAAAAGCGGGGGTTTGTCTTTATCTTGGCAGGTTTTCAATCTTTGCTCTATTTCTGCACACTGCGGAGCATTATTTTGTATCCATTGTTTTTTTTGAGACCGTCTTTCATCTCCAGGGGCTTTGTTGTTTTTCTCACTCCCCGTCTCTCCCTCTTATGTTGTTACTTCTGCTTTCTTTTTCTTTTCTTTTCTTTTTCCTCCCAACTTCTCTTTTGCAGTTTCATTTTGTACAGAACACTAATTGTGTGGCTCGGCTCAAAGCACGTCATCAACTAACAGCTCCTACCAAACCCTGGACCCTCGGACCACCTGACTCAAACAAACCACCCGGCTGGAAATCCACCAACACCTTCCCTGTTTCTCCTCCCTCCACCTCTTGGTTTTACCCCACAGGGCTGGAGCTCCTTCCTTTGTTCCTGACATCTGTTTTGTTGGGTGATTAATTGAGATGAGCATGTGGGTTGAAGGCCCATAGGAGGGGGAGCCACAGACACCCCCACTCCCCCCAGGTAATGATGAGTGCGCATCTGTGGACAAATATCCTTCACGTGACTAGTTAGTGCAGATCGCCAAGATTTCCATTAAGAGCCTTGGAAACGTTTGAATATCTGTGAGCTTTTAGAGAGATCCCCCCCTCCCCCCTAAAAGCAGAACATCTCTTCAGTCTTTCCTCAGTGTTTGAATTCAGCAGCAAGATGTTAAGTGACAGCTGAGTGACAAGTGACAACACCCACTGTGCACACCAGCACGCCAAGGATCCCAGAAGGCAAAGCTGTGATTTGCAGAAAATTAGCATACAGTAGAAGTGGCACACTGTTTCACTTCAACACATCTGTGTGTGAACGTTTACAGTGAATGAGATGCTCTCTCGGCTCTAGAGCAAAGCGGTTCTTGTGGCTCTGGCATCATTTGGGTACCTCTCGGTCTCTCAGAGACACAAGAAAGATCCGAAGGCAGAAATGAGAAAGAGTCAGGCAGGAGGTGAGGAATAAGAGATCAATTGTAAAAAAGTTCAGGCTTACTCGGTCCTTACTTTAGAAATCTTTTAGTGTTATTTGTGTTATGCTTGAAGTAACAGCACCGTGAGTACTGAAAGACATATTCATCTCGTTACTACGTGTACAACTTCATTATTCATCAAACTTTCCTTGTAAGTTACAGTTCATACTTTTCATTACTTTCATTACATATTGATCATGTTAAGACCAAAATGTCAAAAACTATTGCAATACTGAATAAAACAAAACATCTCCTAAATAAGAAATCACTTTACCTGTTACTGTATACTGTTGTTTCATACTTCCATACATTAATTATTGTGTTGAGATATGGGGAAACTCGTATAAATCCAACACAAAACCAGTTTAAATGCTCCAGAAGAAAGCTATCCGAATTATAACTGTATCTGCATCTTTCATCCAACTAATGAGATATTTCTTACATTGTATATTTTAAAATGTTACGACTTGGTAGAACTCAGAACAGCACTGATTATGTACAAAGCCTATAATAAACTCCTTCCAAGCTGTATACAAAAGTGGTTCAAAATTAAAGTGAAAAACTATGATTTACAAGAGAAGGGTTTATTTGAAAAGCCAAAGGTTAGGACAAATATTAAAAACAACTGTACTTCAGTTAGAGGGATTCAGGTGTGGAATAGTTGTAGTAAGGAGTTTCAACTGTGTTTTTCAATCTTTAAATAAAAAAACATATAAAAATCATTTACTAAACAAATATAATAGGACTTGAGTGTTTTTTTTTCTGCTTTTCCTATTTTGTGTTCTGTATTTTTATGAGCTTGTTTAGCTGGAATTCGTTGATATGTTTGAAAAAACAAATATACAGGATAATATTCTGCTATTTTGATTTTGATGTATAACAAAGTGAAGGTGTAAAAAGCTTGCGCTTTTGCCTACAATTTCTTTTGGTCCGCAATTTGTGTATCTTTTGGGTTGTTCGTTATTTTTACAATTCTGGTTTGGTTCAGAATGTGTATGTAAGTTTAGGGACAGGACTAGCCTGGTTAAAACCAGACCCTTGTCCTTCACTTCCTGCTGCTTGTACTTCTTCAGACTCCACCACCTCCTCGCTCCTCCACGCTCATGATGTCCAGGTGTTGTAGGTCTGGACGCAGGGGACATCTGGGTCCATTATGGGCTGAATGCTGCATCCACTTTGTCACTTCCCTCATCAGAACCACAGAAAATCAACAGATTTACATCAAAGAATATTGTTGAGTAGTATTCTTTTCGTTGATGCAATCTTACCTGCTGTGATGTGAAAGTCTGGGTTGTGGTTCAACAGGAAGAGCCTCAGGTGATGGACTGGAGACCTGGAAACCTGAAAACACAAACAAAATAAAATAAAAGAATAATATATTTAACAGATATTTTAAAAGGGACTAATTTTTTAAACTATTAATTAATGTTGAATAATTATTAGGAACATTAACTAATATATTACCATTTCAGTGCTGTGGAGGCTGGAGACGATGTACATGTTGTAGAATTACTTCTGCCTCGTCCACATGCATGTAACTCCACACAGCAGCTGAGCTCACCTCATGAAGTGAAAAGTCTCCAAAAACCAGCAGGAGCTGAAAAAAATTATAACCTGCTGTTTACTGGAAATAACTTTGGCTCTCTGCAGACAATCCGCTAAAATATTAACTTTTAAATGGCTAAATTGGACGGATCGAGTTTGTAGCTCCTCCATTGTTTTCAAGCTGCGCAGGAGAGAACTTCCTTTACATGACGTCATCATCCTGCGACGGGGATATCCCTATTTATCGTGTTAAAAAAATGGCGCTAATTTTAAACTGTTTTGGGGGTCAATTTTCATTCATTTAACATTATTTTAGCAAAAACGGTCAGGGGTCAATCTTAATATTTATATATGTTGTGCCATTTTTTGAAAAGTCAAAAGATGATGTCAGTGGAGCTTTAAGTATTTTTGTTTCATGGGTGATTGCCCAACTCTTATACGTTTAATAGTACATTTTTCTAATAAGGATATTATATGTGAAATTACTGTCATATATTTTTCTTATAAGTATACAAATTATATATGTTTCATTTTATAAAAATTTACTAAGGATCTTGTACCTGGTTTCAATGCATTATACAAAAAATATAAGTTTCAAACAAAACATATAAAAACTTTATATAATTTATGTATATCTTTTCCGTATGGGAACAGTTGTAGGTTTTCTCCGGTAATCCGGTTTGCTACCAAAAAAATATTAAAAAATAAATTGGTTGCCAGTTTGTTAGAATATCTTCTATATCTGAAGCAGTGAGAGGAGGAGCACTCGTCGCCCATTTCAGAAAGTTTATTTTACTCTCATATAACAGGGTATATGCAAGAATAATGAAGTCAATTTCAATACCTTTTCAAGACTTTTTAAAAAGACCTTCCAAAATAAATTCAAGACCTTATCGTCACTTTGTTTTATTAAGCAACAAATTTTTGATTTACAAAACTGCTGTTGTTTTCAATTAAATCCGTGAATCTCAAACCTACAACAGAACTGAGATACAGTGGAAAGAAAAAAGTTCAAAAGAAGAAACTGAACCACGACTAGGTTTAAGAAAATATAGCTTAGGTTACAACAAGATTTGTAGCTATTTACTCGTAGCACAGAAACTGCTGATAGACATCTGCGTTTTGTGGCTAGCTGCACTTTTGTGGCTAGCTCCAGTCATATGGGACTTCAAGGCGTTTATGCCCATCGAGGCTATGCTCATCTTTTTTTTACAAAATGTACAATAAGCCTCACGGTTATTCTCGGCGACAGGCCTCAGCCATTCTTGAAAATCAGGCATCTCCAACCAGGAGTCCGAAAACTTACATTTACCCATTGTTCTCACGGTCTCGCGGCAACTTACTCGAACACACAGACTCAACTTGGAGATAAAGCAGCCGCGCATGCGCACAAGATAGGCCTAGCCGTAAAGGCTGTTGTAACCACCTGACACTCTAAATGTTTGCGTAGCAGTTTCCGAATCCTCCGCTACGGACTGATGTACACACATTTTGTCCTCTTTTATATATTCTCCAGTAAGCTTACACTGTTTTGACTGTTTTGACTTGCTGATTTTTGGTTTTGTTGTATTTGTGTACTTTTTCTTGTTGTTTATTCTTTTCTCCTTCTGTCTTTGTTGTTTAATTCTGAAAAATCTTAAATATTATATATATTTTTTTAAAGTGCAGACACTGAAGGTCAGTTCAACCGTCCCAACGTTCTGCCATGCATGAGGTTCCTTCAGAGCAGCAGCTCTGATTGTTAATGTGCTGACGTTTGTCAGATGTCCTCTGGAAGCTGATGCACTTTGTTTGAAGTGTCTAATCCAGTTGGAATAACTTCTTGTCATTGTAGAGCTGAGGAAGCTGGCAGCGGTGCTGGTCAATGGCTGGCGGGCTATGATCCACTCTCAGAGTGTGTCGGCCAGCGGGACATCTGCCAGTACTGCCAGTACCAGTCTACAGGTAGTCCCCGACTTACGAGCGCTCTTACTTACGAGGTCCCGGACTTACGAGTATGCATCTCATTAAAAAAAAATTTTAAATAAATGAATACATGTACAATACTGTACAGTCACCAAGCACTTAGTCTATCCTAACACAGTTTTTAAAGATGAAGGAATGAGTTGAATTGTCTCCCTTTCACATAAAGTGAAAGTAACTCCCTTTATGTGAATGGAGCCTGCTGGGGAGGAGGGAGACAATTCAACTGACTCCTTAACTGTGTTAGGATAGGCTAAGTGCTTGGTGACTGTACAGTACTGTACATTTATCTATTTATAAATAAATAAATAAAAAATAAAAATACTGTATATACTGTATATTTTTAATAAATAGATAAATGTACAGTACTGTACAGTCACCAAGCACTTAGCCTATCCTAACACAGTTTTTAAAGATGGAGTGAGTTGAATTGTCTCCCTCCTCCCTGCAGGCTCCATTCCCATAAAGGGAGCTAGCTCCCTTTATGTGAAAGGGAGACAATTCAACTCACTCCTTCATCTTTAAAAACTGTGTTAGGATAGGCTAAGTGCTTGGTGACTGTACAGTACTGTACATGTATTCATTTATAAAAAAATATATATATTTTATTATTTTTTTACTATGTGATCCTACTTACGAATTTTTGACATACGAGCGCCCCCTAGGGACGGAACTCGCTCGTAAGTCGGGGACTACCTGTAATTCCATGAGAGCCATTGATGTAGAGTTTTTTGCTCTAAACGGGCAGCCGTGGCGTAGTGGTAATGGCAGTCGTCCCCCGATCGGAAGGTTGGCGGTTCGAATCCCGGTTCCCCACACCATGTGTCGTTGTGTCCTTGGGCAAGACACTTAACCCCGAGTTGCTCCCGGTAGGACTGGAAAGCACCTTGCATGGTAGTCTGCCACTACCGGTGTATGAATGTGTGTAGCACTTTGAGATTTTCACTAATGAAAAGTGCGTTATAAATTGAATTCATTATTATCATTATTATTATTATTATTAAACCCATACTGACTGTTGCTTAGAATATTTTGTTTATCTATAAATTGATCTAGTCTGTTCACAAATAGTTTTTCAAGAATTTTTGAAAACTGTGGTAACAAGGATATAGGTCTATAATTGTTGAACACACATTTATCACCATTTTTAAAAAGAGGAACTACCTTAGCTACTTTCATATTATCTGGAAATATTCCTGTTGAAAATGATAAATTACATATATATGTAAACGGCTCAATAACATGGCTCATTATGTCCTTTACAAACATCATATCCATGTCCACCCAGTCTTTTGATCTCTTGTCTGTAAGATTTTTTACTACATTCATTATTTCCTCTTTGTTAGTTCCATTTAGAAAAATACTATTTGCACAACCTGTAATTGAATGGATCACATTATTATCTACTTTTGGTATTTTAGCTGCAAGGCTTGATCCAACATTCACAAAATATTGATTAAATCCATTTACAATTTCATTTTCATCATGAATTTCATCGTTGTCTTTTACAAAATATTTTGAAATACCAGTTTTTGCTTTATGATTCTTCAGGACACTATTCATTACTCGCCATGTTGCTTTCATATCACCATTACTTTTATCTAATAATTTACTATAATATTCTTTCTTATGTTTCCTTATAATCCCTACTAATTTATTTTTATACTTTTTATATTTTTCTTCAGCGCTCTGACTTCGCAATTTCAAGAAACATGAATACAAATAGTTCTTTTTTTTTTACAAGCATTTCTCAACCCTTTTGTCATCCATGGTTGGTCAACCATATTTCTCTTTGTGTAATTTGTTTGCACACAATTTTTTTCATACAGAGCTTCCAAGATATTCATAAACTCATCATATGCTCTGTTCACATCATCAACATACACTTCATTCCAGTCTTGTTTATCTAGATCCTCTTTTAATTTTTCCAAAACTTTTTTGACGTGTTTATGATCTTTTTCTTCGTTGTAACTGCTTTTGTGATGCTTTGATCATTTTTATAGATTGTGAAAACTGGTAAATGATCACTTAAGTCGGTCGTTAAGATACCACCTATCACATCCCCATTTGTTATATTTGTGAAAATATTATCAATTATTGTGGCACTATGAGTTGTAATTCTTGTTGGCTTTGATATCAATGGATACATATTTAAACTGTACATTGAGTTTATAAATGTGCTTATGTTATTTGAATCTGTTTTATTTCCCATATCAATGTTAAAGTCTCCACACAAAAAAACTTTTTTATTAAAACTCTTCTCCATTAGCTCCAAGATTTTATCAGTGAAAATTTCTATATTTGCTCCTGGTGATCTATATACACAACTTATTATTATGTTTTTATCGTTTTTGTTTATTATTTCTATTGTTATCATTTCCATAATATTATCAACTATTATTGACATTTCACTATTTAATTTACATTTTATTTCATTATTGACAAATAGAGCGACTCCACCACCTCTTTTATTATTTCTGTTCATATGATATAATTCATACCCCTCGATGTGAATATTACTTGTGTTATCATCATTGAGCCATGTCTCTGACAGCGCTATTATCGTAAAAGTTATATTTAACTGTTTTAAGTAATCTGTTATTTTGGATAGGTTTGCATTTATACTTCTGCTATTAAAGTGAATAATAGAGAGAACTCCATTTGATATATTGATGTCATTAAACTGCTCTTCATTATAATATTTGCTATCTTTTATTACAGAATTTTTTTTACATCAATCACATTTTCAACATTATATATTTTAGGTTCTGAGTCTTCGTATGTTGTCATGTTCTAATGTATTTGTTCATTTCACTGCATATTTTGTCCATTTTGAGTGTGAGTTGTTTCATTGATTTGTAATTTTTCATCTCCTGAGTTCATCCAGATCCTTCAGTTCTTTTATCATTTTAGGCTGAGACCCTTCCTGTGTTTTGATAAAGATGTATCCATTTCTTGTCCATGTTGATGCTATTTTGTTCTGTTTTTTTAACAACCTTGCTTCATGTGCAATGTTTCCATTTTTTTGGTTAGATGTTCATTTATGTAAACGTTTGATCCCCGCAGATTTTTTTTGCTTGCATAATTACATTGTTTTTTAACTTCCTGCTAATGAACTTGACGACTACTGACGGATTGAATCTTGGTGATTTACTGGGCAGGGTGTGACAGAACGAAATGTCCCTATGTTCTATGTTAATGTTCTTGTTCTGTAAAAAAGTAACTACATGCTCCTCCAGAGTCTGTAGTTCTTCAAGAGATGCATTCTCAGTAAGAGTTCTTGCATATGTCCGACACTTACTAACATCAAGTCCTGAGATCACCAAGTTGTCTTGCTTTGTGTATTGTTCTAAGTCATCTACAGTACTGTATTTTTCGTTCCAGTTCAGCTATTTTATTGTCTTTGCTAATTATCAGTTCTTTCAGTTGTCTTATTTCCTCAACCAGATTGCACCGGGAATCCAGTTTTGCTGATAATTTTGCTAGTTGTTCACCCATAAAGTTTAGTGAATCTTTAAAGTCTTGAATTTCTGCTGAGTTGTTTCCCTTTGACTCTGGTGTCTTTTGTCCTTTACTTTTCGTCATACTTACAGAGTTAGTAGTCTAGTGGTAGGTCTCTGGTTTGTTTGCTGAACCACGTGGCCCTTCCACGAGGCTCACAGGCCTAGCGATGGTGGCTGTGACCCAGCACCCAGATCAGCAGTTATCAGATCAGAACTCACGGTCTCAGCAGCCTGCAGCAATCAGATCTGTTATCCGAAGAGGTTTGCTCACTAGCCCGGCTTAGACAGCGGTCCTCCGGTTCACGCACGTCGCCCGGCCTCCTCCGGTCGCAGCAGCTCCGATGTTAGCCCAGTTAGCACAGCACATAGCTCCAGGTGCAGCTCTGATGCTAGCCCAGCTCCAGACGGCGGTCCTCCGGCTCGCGCATGATGCCCGGACCAGCTCGAAGCTCCAGGCGGCGGTCCTCCGGTTCGCTCACGGCGCTCGGCCCAGCTCGAAGCTCCAGGCGGCAGTCCTCCGGTTCGCGCACGTGCTCGGCCTAGCTTGAAGCTCCAGGCGGCGGTCCTCCGGTTCGCGCACGTGCTCGGCCTCGTCCGGTCACAGTAGCTCGGATGCTAGCTCAGTTAGCACAGCACGTAGCTCCGATGCTAGCCTAGCTCGTAGCTCCCGACAGCAGTACACTGGTACTTGCATGGCGCTCAGCCTCCTTCGGTCGCAACAGCTCCGAGGTCTGCACACGATACCTGTCAACGGCTTTTCAGTCCGTGCGGCGTTCAGCCCTCTCTGGTCGCGAGGGCTTCGAGGTCGGCTAGCCAGCTTAGCCTGTGGCTCGAGAAATCCTGCATGTGTATAATAATCTCTTGCGTCTAATGACCTAATCACGTCAGCAACCTCAGACGGGTTCTTCTGTTCATGTTACTTCTATGTAAACAGTGACAAGTTAAATCAACTATTTTCACACAAAGAGCACCTTTTGGTCTCATTTACATGTCTTTAGATTTGGCTCCAGCAGCAGCGCAGCTGCTGCCTGGCCTCAGACATAATCACTCAGCACTGTGTGCAGGCCTCATGCTGAGGCGAAGCTGCTTTCACACATCCAGCAGCCCAGTTACTGGCCTCCCTCCAGTTAACGGGTTGTGCAGCGCATCTTCAATGCGCTGCATGAAACTCTCCCTGTTTGCACAAGTAAACAAATTAAAGGAATAACACAGTGCATCTGCACACCGCAGAGAGGGTTCCGTCTGTGTAAGGTAGAAAAGAAGCAACCAGCAATCAAAAAGTAAATGTGATGAGAAGGAGAAGCTGCACTCACAGTCAATTAATGAAGCAAACAAAACAAAAAGTGAAGTGGTGATTTAATGGAAAATGTGTTTCAAAGTCAGCTTTTCTCATAGGCTGTACTGTAGGTTTCTATTTACTTCAGCAGACAACCGAAGGAATGACAATATTCTTGGTTTTAGTTTTTAAGTTTAACCTTGACCTCATGAACGTGCTGGATTAGAAAATGTTGGCAGCTCTTTAAAAAGAGTTGAGCAAATTGTAGGTTGTAGTAACTTTATAGAAAATAGCATAAATTATTCTTAAATTTAACAATCGTAACTGTGCTAATTGCTGAGAAAAAAGAATTGAAAAAGTCAGTGTTACATTTGTTTTACTAAAATAGTAAAACCCTTTGTATTGTAAAGCTGCCTGCAGGTTGTTTCTGTCACACAGAGAAACAACTTCTGCTCCTAATATGAATCATTAATGGATGCTTGTAGCAGGAAGGTTATTCAATTACACTGCAAAGCTACAATAAGTTGAATCAATGGCTTCAAGTTTTAAAATGTAGAATATAAATTTTTATTTTTACTCAAGTATTAATTCAACTTCACTCTAAAAAACTGGAATTATCTAGCTGTATTTCTAACATGAAATATTAGCTTTTAATTCAACTACAACCTTTGCTCACCAGGAACTTTATAAAATAAAATATTTGACAACTATTCTCAATTTTATCTATCTATCTATCTATCTATCTATCTATCTATCTATCTATCTATCTATCTATCTATCTATCTATCTATCTATCTATCTATCTATCTATCTATCTATCTATCTATCTATCTATCTATCTATCTATCTATCTATCTATCTATCTATCTATCTATCTATCTATCTATCTATCTATCTATCTATCTATCTATCTATCTATCTATCTATCTATCTATCTATTTATTTATCTATCAGGGTGTATGCCATTCTGTAATCCAAATCTAAATGTTCTGGGAACTGTTTTTAATTCTGTTGACCTGATCATGAGTTCAGTCTGCACCTTTACAGTATGTGGTAATAGAGATATACGCAAACACCCAAACTAAATGACACCTACCTGTCTCTGTCTGAGCTCAGGTGGCAGACCAGGTGACACGCCCACAGCAGCGGACCTGCATAGGTGCCGAGAGCTGTTAAAAAGATGGCTGGTGCTTCGATGTAGCTTTCGAGTCCAACGAAGCCGACTGAAATGTCCACGGTGCCTATGTTGTTGGAGTTCCCCTGCGCACACACATAATTATTCATATTTTTGACTCGGGGGGCTGAGAGAAAAAAAATGTACAAAGTACAAAGACGTGTGACTTTAGGCAGCTCAGCATTTTAAAGAACAAGCCTTAGCTTTTTAATGATTACTCTGAACTTCCCTGACTTCCCAGCAGCTCAGACATTTGTGCTTTCAATCAGAGCAGAGCTGCTCCTCTACTGTGGCTGCAGTTTAAAGGGCGAGATACACTCGAGCGTCCTCACGGTACGCCTATACGCAGCGTACGTACGCCAAGGCAAAAGCGTAGCCCCGCGTAGCCCCTCAGGGCATGTACGCGCAAAAGTATTTTTTTACTACGCATACGCGATCCGCGTGCGCGATACGCGGTGTCTGACCATAAACTTCCCGGCGCCGGACTGTTTTGTATGTTACACAAATGAAATAAATTCCCCTTCTTTATCGCTGATCGGGCCTTTTCTTTTGTTTTTTTGCCTAAAGTCAAGTAACCGCTTCTTCCTCCGTTCACTCGATGATTGAAATGAATGAATTCAGGTCCTACCTGGGTGCGCGATGTTTTAATATTCCCTGGTGGGCTGTGTGCTGCAGGAAAAGCGCTCCCTGTTATTATTTTTATTTCTGAGAGAACTTTTTATAACATATATAGTAGAAACACCGCATCAGAACACCGCAGAAGTCCAGCGAGCTGCTCATGTTAAAGGTTTCACTTTCAACTAGGTTTCACATTCAGCTGACTGAGCGCTGTCAATCAATTCAGTAGGCGTGTCAGCAAGTGACCAATCAGCGAGCTCAGTTGAGTCCACTCCGTGCTCAGCTGCTCATATTACAACAAGGAGAACGTGAGCTGAAGTATAGCAGCAAAAACATACGCACAAAATATGCGCGTATACGCGCGTATACGGAGTCTGCTTCAGTGTATCTCGGCCTTAAGCCTCCGAGACCACGTTTTGAACATGCATGTTCCTGTAAACACTTTTATCTGACAAAAACAGCACATTCTTGCATAGCTTAACTTAAAAACTCTGTAAAACTTAAATAGAAAATGTGCATACAAGCTTTGTTTCACAACAAAAAAACAAAGGCAAAGAAAGTTATAGACCTAGTGTAGTAATATAGGAAGGGGTCAGTTTACTGACTTACCTATATTTTAGATGGAAATTGGCAGGGTTTAGACTGACACAAACATACATCATCAATATTCACGAGTTCTCTCTTTTTGGATCAATATCAATAATTCTATACCTTGGAGGTGATTAGACCAGATGTAATTCACAGGAAACGTTAAACTTATGTTGGTACAGTAGGACTGGACCATTTATTTAACATAATTATAAATTACATCACACATTTGTACATGTTTGGATCGATCAAAATTTCCTATAACTAACTTCAGCATAGATGAAACACGCGTCCGTAATTTCATAGGAACAACAGAACACAAGTTATGGGTGTTAATAACTTATATCTATGCTGGCACAATACCTTAAAGTTTAGTTACTTAAGATAAGAAAGTTTCAGTGAAGAGAAAATGGAGGATGAGGAAAATGAAGGATGAGGAGAGGCATTATCTTGACGTGTTTTAACCAGAAACATGGCAGCTCTCCGGCCGATCTCAGCTACACGTTGGTACGACTTGGCAAAAGCATTTGACGACTTTGTTACCTCGTGAAGATGGTCAATCTCCCTCGGTCCAGTTGGTCAGTTCGTTTACCGTTCTTCAGCATCTCCAGACGTGTGCCAAGACTCGGACCAAAAGTAACGTCAGTTCCTGGTTTGGCTTTTCAAGATAAAAGCTTCCTTGAAGGAATTTATTCAGATGGAGCTTTCCAGCTCTTGAAGATGACTTATAACTTGGCATGTTATAAGTCTTTAACTGAATGACGTGCCCTTAGCGTGTGACTGGCGTTCATTCAGCTCTTTGGGGAACCTCATGGCTTGAGGTCCACCACCGACTCTGTCAGTTCCAGCTTAGCTTAGAACTTTTAGAAAGGATCTGTGATCAGACTTGTTCTTCCCCGATTGGTCCATACGAACCAGTGGAAGAGTTAGTGCATGAAGGTCACTTGGAAGAACAGATAGGCTTTGTTTTAGGAGAAGACAGACAGTTAGACGCCAAACACTTGATTAAAGCTGTTTCTAACTTCTAACAAAACTGAGGAGTTCAGTCTGACATATTAATTCACTTTCACCATTTGATTCATCATATGAAGAAATGACCATCATTTTGAAATAACATTGGATTTCCAACTTGAATTAAACAGTTTGAATTAAACAGTCTTTAACTATCAAACATTGAACTCAACAATGCCTACTTAACACAAGGTTATTCATTAACACAAAACAGAGGAATAAGAGAGTCTCTTATGACTTAATGTGTTTTGATTCAAAATAATGTAATACAATAGTGTTAATTTTTCATTCATTCATTCATTCAACCTTTATTTATACAGGCTAGCCTCGTTGAGTCACGGGGACTCATTTACAAGAGGGACCTGTCTCACTCACACCAAACAACCATCCACTCTCTCACTCACACCTAGGGTCAATTTAGAGTCACCAATCAGCCTAACAAGCATGTTTTTTGGTCTGTGGGAGGAAACCGGAGTACCCGGAGGAAACCCACGCATGCACGGGGAGAACATGCAAACTCCACCCAGAAAGGCCCCGGACCGGGATTTGAACCGGCAACCTTCTCGCTGAGAGGCAGCAGCTCTACCAGTTGTGCCACCGTGCTGCCCAAAATGTCTTTAATGTCTTTAATGTCTTTTTACTGAGAGTATCAGTGAAAAGGTGTCACTGGGACATATCAAAGAGACAAAGGTGTATCATGCCTCTTTTCCACCGCTCGGCTCGGCTCGGGTTGGATCGGCTCAGGTCGGCTCAGTTCGGGTCGGGTCACATCTATGTTCTGTTTCCACAGCTTTTTTGTACCCCTTCTGTGGGCGGGGTCCAGAATCCTACTCGTCTTACCACATGGTGGCAGTAGTGTTCCTCAAGCTATTTACTACAGTACTAGCCACCACTAGAAGAAGAACACAATAAAGACTTTGTTTCACATATTATCAATTCTATCAAAAACCACAAAGCTGATATTTTTCAAAAAAATCTAGTGTGATCACAACATGTTCATATACGAAATGTATCCTGTTGGAGTTATTTGAAATAAAATTCAATGTTTTATAGACATAAATGTGTCAACCTACGTCCATTATTTTCTACTTTGTTTCACATATTATCAATTCTATCAAAAACCACAAAGCTGATATTTTTCAAAAAAATCTAGTGTGATCACAACATGTTCATATACGAAATGTATCCTGTTGGAGTTATTTGAAATAAAATTCAATGTTTTATAGACATAAATGTGTCAACCTACGTCCATTATTTTCTACTTTGTTTCACATATTATCAATTCTATCAAAAACCACAAAGCTGATATTTTTCAAAAAAATCTAGTGTGATCACAACATGTTCATATACGAAATGTATCCTGTTGGAGTTATTTGAAATAAAATTCAATGTTTTATAGACATAAATGTGTCAACCTACGTCCATTATTTTCTACTTTGTTTCACATATTATCAATTCTATCAAAAACCACAAAGCTGATATTTTTCAAAAAAATCTAGTGTGATCACAACATGTTCATATACGAAATGTATCCTGTTGGAGTTATTTGAAATAAAATTCGAATTTTTATAATTTATTTTCGTTGTGCAAACACAGGTTTTGGAAAAAGTCAAAGCGAAACTACTTTAAATGCAGCACATTTGACCATACGTGACAATATTAAAGCGTGGTTAAGCTCAGGAGCCCTCGTACTATTAAAGTCAGCTATGAAATATATTTTATATCTGTTCATTGAGCTACATTTAAAGACATAAAGCCGCCCGCGCGCCGCGTGTTGCTCGTGGCGAACCTATTTTTTTAAAATCCTGCAGTTTTGAGCAGTACGTGATTTTATTAAGGACACGTTCAGCTGAAGACCCATCTTTGCTATAAATTTAAAAAATAATAATTGTTTTTACCGTGTTTATCATGTAAAAGTCCTGCAGTGATCGCGTCCCTCGCTTCCGTAAAAACAGCTCTCGTCTCCTCCTCCCTCCTTCCGGAGCGGGTGAGCTCGCCTCAGTACCCCTCTGAAAGCAGCCCGAAAATCTCAGGAAATCTCGCGCGGCTTAGCACGGAATATCCGGTGGAAAAGGATGAAAGGGGGTCTCTGCGACGCACATATGACGTAACATCCGACCCGAGCCGACCGGTGGAAAAGGGGCATTAGAGAACCCCGTCTGGTTCACTACACTAAGATCCAATGAAGAGATGCATATCACCTGCCGCCTTTCATACAGTTTTACATTCACATCATATGATCATGAAAAAGACAGTTATAGATGTACTTGTAAATGATGTTAGTGTGATATTATAAGATGCCATGCTCAGAGAATGTGTAAAGGAACAGTCTCAGCAACTACCACATGAAACTTTAGATACAAATCTGTAATTGATAGAATTAGTCATGTTCGTGTTGGCAAAGTTAATATCCTACTAGCCTGCAACTCGTTAGCAAGCAGCATTCGCAATTGTCCAAAATGTCTCAAAATGTTTGTGAAGGTTTTCAGAACACTGTCGGTAACTGATTGATCGGGGGTGGAGTAATTAGGGCTTCAACGGAAAAGAGGACAGAGGAACCCAACAGTTGTAGCCCGTCTCTCGGATGCGTCTGAATGTGGTGGTTTTTGAAGCTGTGACTCCCGCCTCATTCCACTCTTTTTGGATCTCTGCCAGATTCTGGAATCTTCTCTGTTTGATAATCCGCTGAAACC
The DNA here is from genome assembly GCA_038048925.1 of Garcialebias charrua. Taxonomy (NCBI): domain Eukaryota; kingdom Metazoa; phylum Chordata; class Actinopteri; order Cyprinodontiformes; family Rivulidae; genus Garcialebias; species Garcialebias charrua. The sequence goes on along the minus strand of JBBPBX010071268.1, from coordinate 713 downwards.
CATGGTCATCTCTGTTGCTGGTGCATCTTCTCCTGCCACATTTTGCCCTTCCACTAGACTTTCCATTGATTTGCTTGGACACAGCACTCTGTGAACAGCCAGCCTCCTTAATTATGAACTTTTGTGGCTTACCTATCCTATGGAGGGTATCAATGATGGTCTTCTGACCAGTTGTTATGTCTGCAGTCTTCCCCACATTGAATCGAACTGAGACAGCTGAACCAAACTGAAACAATTTAATGACAACTGGGGAAACATGTGCAGGTGCTTTGAGTTTAGTAGATGATTAGTGTGTCACACTCAGTTTAAAACATTAATGCCCTGCAAAATTTGGGCTGATTTCTCCACAGTATTCTAATTCTTTGAAATCCTGTTTTCGTGGGTTTCATGAGCTAGAAAGCCCAAATTATAGAATATATCTTTATTGGCATATTTGCACCAAGGTACTAAGTTTTGCAATTGGTGCACGCACCATCCAAAGAGGGACGTACGCACGGAAGCCGCAGCAGTAATTAAACCGTACCGCCAACAATCAGATATGGAAAAAGGAACATACAGTCCGATAATCATTGGTATTCAAAAAAGAATCTATCACATTTTGTCTTAGGACACTCTATGATAAAGTCGAAAAAACTCTACCAGCTTCAGCACGGATAAAGACAAAGACATGTTGCATTTGATGGCAAGCAGAGAGATAGTCCGTGAGTAATCAT
>JBBPBX010071266.1:6961-18370 GCA_038048925.1 Garcialebias charrua | reverse complement strand
ATCATCATATTAAAAGGAACACACATCGTCAAGTTTGAAGAAACAAAACGTTGTCTTTCTCTGCTTTAGGCGACACGGTTGGGCCTGATCCGACCTCCTGCCGGTCGAGGCAGAGGCCGCGGGAAAATGGCACCAGAGTCCGGTGCGATACACGGGGGTCGAGGCAGGAGTCGAAGCCGGGAGATGGGGTCCCGCGGGGGGCTTGTGAACCGTATGGTGGTGGACCACAGACCCAGAGCTCTCGCCATTTTAGGAGTCACACAGGAAGAGAAGGAAGAACTAATGCCTCATTTTGTGGTGAGAAAATATCTAGACAGAAATTTCCTTCGTAAATATATTCCAGGAGTGATGTGGTTCTTTTTAGGCCTGATGCGATAAACAATAAATCAATTAATCGCATGATGAATTAAAATTATCAACCTCATTTTCATCTATCGGCTGTATTGTTTCTTCTTGTCTCTCTCTTTCTACTGAAGACATTGGACGACAAAAAGCTCAACTCCGGTGCTCTTCACTGACCCTTCCCTTTCTCTTTTCTCTTTAAAATCTGTTTTAACCATCCAAATGCGTATTTTTGGATCGTTAAAAGCAGCTAAGCTGAGAAGCTAAGCTATGAGCTAAGCTAACAGGCCGACCTTGGTCGAAGATCCAAAATTCATAGTTGAAACCTGTGCCTTTGTCTAAAAAGTTTTCCTCCGCAAAAAGAAGCTGAAAATTTGGTTCCTGATTTTTTTTTTAATTTTTATTAAAAGCTCTGTGTGAAAAATGCTATGCTAAAGAGCTCAAACCACACAGAACGTCCGCCATTTTGAGAACCGGAGAGAGACAGCCCATGTCACATCAAGGGGCCTCCCTCCCATTTTTTTTTTAAAGAGACACACTGCTCGCTTCCTCGCTATCCATCCTTTGGTTCAAACGGTCTTATACTGCCATCCAGTGGTCCAAAAAGCTACTACACTCAAAACAAATTACCAACATTTCTTCTTAAATTTGACAATAAGTACTAATTGTTATCAAATTTCAAACAATATTGTTGTTTATGGTAATAATTTCTGAGACAATTGATCGCCCAGCAAAATTTGTTATTGTGACAGGCTAGTCACGTGACTAGTTCTTCTGATATTTAATTTTGTTTGTAATTGTTTTCCTTTAGAAATTTGGTGAAATTGAAGATCTCCGTGACCAAGATGCCAGCAGCGTCATCATGACCTTTAAGACACGAAGTGAAGCGGAGAATGTAAGTCACGTGACTCTAAATTCAACCAGACTCTCCTTCTTCCTGCTGTTTTCTCACATATCCTGTCACGTTTCATCCATGGAGGCTTTCATTGCTCATTCTGCCAGTCTCTCTTTTTTTGTTTTCCAGGCAGCCAATCAGGGAGCTAGGTTCAAAGGTCGTATTCTGCAGATCTCCTGGTACAAGCCCAAGACACCTTCTGTTACAACTGAGCCAGAGGAGGAAGTGGCTAAAGACGAGGACAACACGGTACAAAACAACTCACACACAGATAGTCTAATTTGGTCATGGAAGCTTTTTGCAATTTAAGTGGGGAAACTTTTTTTGTAGAAATTTAATTTACATTTGTTCAGTTCTTTCTGGGGCTTGTGAATTTTTCACAGCCACAGCAAAATCAGAGCGAGCCTATCGGTGCTAAGAGCATCTTAGCCCATTGAGTAAGACAGCACTACTGTCGGGTGAAACCTTACTGTAGTTTCAAGTAGCAATATTGAAAGGGTGTTTGGGGGTGGGGGGGGGCAGAATGAGGTTGGTCCTTATTTTCTTATCACTTGCATTGCATGGAAATGCAGAGGTGCAATTCAATGAAGGGTGGCATAGCTCCTTCAAGAGTGTGCACAGAGACCAAGAGCAAGCACAAGGCGAATAATTGAGCCAATATCCTCCTAGTTAATATCTCACCGGGCTGTGACTGTTGGAGACTAGTTGGGAACTCAAAATAGCAAGAAAATAAGAAAAAATTAATCACAGTCTCACTGAATTCTGAGTACTGTATTTTCTGCCCTGTAAGTCACACTTTTTTTTTGCATAATTTACATGACCTGAGACTTATAGGCCGAAGCGACATATTTATGGATTTTTCCCCATATTTATAAACCAATTTTTGGCTGAGATATGACAGTTTTCATTTATTCTGATGGGGGGAAAAATTCAGCAGTACCACTTTCAGCCACTTGATGGCAGCAGAGTAGTAGTAGTATGGCATACTGTTGTATCATGTAATAGGTAAACGTGGCTATAATGACAAATTCAAAAAAGTTCAAGACAAAAACAACTGGACTTTATTTATTATTTTCTTTAACTTTTTTGAGTTTACCATGTCCTGGATGACTGAGAATCTTCACCAGCTATTAATAACACAATCAGCCTGCCATAGTACCACCTTCATTCTGCTCGCTGCTTGGAACCGTCAAACCAGCTGCACTGCCCCGGCAAAATGCAGCTAATTTGACCATTAAAGTGCATTTATTAAGCAAGCGTTGGACTGAGACACACCTTTACCATAATTTTGACCAAACAAACAATTGTTCTTAATTGTTTTACTCTTGTTAAATTCTTGCTAAAGTCCTCCCGTGCACGCTCCCATGGCCGCCATTTGGCAGCCCATCGATTTTTGACATAACACCGGCCCACATTTCCGGGTTCGGCTGACATTTCCAGGTTGTCAGCGGTGGCACGTAACAAACGCGTCGCATCAGCGGTGACGCATAATAGATGCAACATATACGGCAAAGCAACATATTTATGGATTTTCCACTTTATTAGCCAAATATGGACCGATGCGACTTATACGGCGGAGCGATGTGTACAGCGGAAAATACAGTACAGTATTTGTTACCAGCAAGCCATGTAGCTGTGTTTAGTTCAGCCAGTTGTTGAAAATCACAACTTTTTTTTTGTGTCCATGGCTTTAAAACCGTATTCCAGTTTGTGCGTATTGTTTTGTTGCTCACATCGTACCTGCCTTGACTTGATTTGTATCCACCATGGCAGCCGCAGCAGGCTGCAGCTTCCGTCTCTGTCTGTGCCATTATAAGACATTTAGGCAACAGAAAAGATGGTGTTGTGCCACATACAGTGTCTGTGTCGATGCATTTTCAGCAATAAATGTGGTAAAACTAGCTTATTGCTAGTTGCAGGGGTGGAAGTAATGAATTACAAATACTCAAGTTACTGTAATTAAGTAGATTTTTAGGGTACTTGTACTTTTATGAGTATTTCTTTTAGGGCTGGACGATATGGCCAAAATTTTTATCACGATATAGTTCTTAATTTCGGTCGATATCGATATAATTCGATATCGATATAAACAATATAAAAGCCTAAAAAAAACTATAAACTATACAAATAAATTAATGTTCTCCTTGTATTTGTATTTAGCCTCCAAAAAGATGGAAATCACCATCAAATAAACAAACTTCAACCCAATAATTCTCAGTTGGGTCATCTGGACACTTTCTTTTTTATAGAAACGTTTCACCCTCCATCCTCCATCCAGTTTCTATAAAAAAGAAACTGTCCAGATGACCCGACTGAGAATTATTGGATTTGGTACCTGGATTATTGAGCATGAACTTTCTTGCCATAAAATTCTCAACTGTGTCAATATTAATAGTTTTAACTTTAAACATCTTTAAAATTTACAGCATTGAAATTCATAGTTAATTAAATAAAACTTGTGGGTGTTGTTATTTATAAGAAGCTGACATAGAAATCTCATGGAAATTACTTAAGAATAAAAATAACAATCAATTGCATTACTGTATAAAGTAAAATAGTTTTTGAATGACAAAGTTTTGAATATATTGAATAATGTAATAATTGTTCCATATTTAATCTGTTGTATTGAAGTTTGGGGAAAAGCATGTAAAACTATTACAAACCCTGTTTTTTTTGTTTTGTTTTTAAAGAGCTACAAGAATTATTAGTAGGAAGTGCTATGGTCACCCAACAAATATTTCATCAGTTTAAATTATTAAAATTTTATGATTTGGTTGAACATAGTATTTTACAAGTCATGTATAAAACTGAAAAAAAATTACCCCCCAAATATTCAATTAAAATTTGTTTAAAGTTATTAAACCCTGAAGGGAATGTAAATGTTTGTAAAACCTCCATTTAGGACTAGTTTGAAGGAGCTGAGTTGTAAATCAGGAAACAGGATTGTGTTGACTTGATATCACCATAAACATTTCTAAAACTATTTATATGTTTTAAAATATGATTAAATCAAAGTTGTTGGGAAGGTGTGGTGCAGGTGAAGTGAAGGTTGTTGTTTGTAGTTATTTTGTATTTTTTAAACAAGGGGCAGATATTAAAACACTATTTTCGTCTTTCTGCACATTTTCATTCAGTGTTTTTTCTTCTTCTGATGAATTTGTTTTATTTTGAATTTAAAAAACATGCAGCGCTGCTGGGGCTGTTTGTTTACGTCGTAGTTTCAGGGAAACGTTGGCTCAAACTTTATTGTTCTTCATCTTCTGACTCTCATATTATATCGAGTGGAAACTCTTCAGATTAAACAAGTTAGAATAGATGTTTCCACCGCTAGTTAGAACGACTTTGTCACGTTTTGCAAAATAAAGAAACCGAGTAGGACTCGCTGCAGATGAGACCTGCAGTTTAACAAAACCGAACTACGTCCACACCGACAAATTAGTCTTTCCTCTCATCAGTGATGTCGTCTCTTTCTCTTCGCTTGTGAAACTTTGTTCAGTCACATTCTGACGGTCATGAGCACTCGTTTGACTCGTTTTGAAGCGAAAACTTAACGCGCTTTGGAGACTAGCTTAGCTTTTAGCCTGCTACCGCTAACGCCTGCTGCTGGAGTGAGCGCTGCGTAACAACGACGTCACCACGCACGTTTTGTGTCACAGCTTTTTCTGTCCGGGCGGGTTGTTGAAGCAGCCGCTCCAACCCGAACAGAAACAGAAAAACGTTGTAAAATCCTATCGAAATATCGAAAATATGCTTAATTTTCATATCATCGTTATTGAATAAAAGTATATCGCGATATTTATCGTTATTGAATTATCGTCCAGCACTAATTTCTTTCAAGTGTGTACCCTAGTTTACTCATACTTAAGTACAATTTTGAACATGTAATCTACTTCACTACTTTTAGACCATGTAATCTACTTTGCTACTTTTAAAATCAAAAGTCGATACTGAGTACGGCCGTAATTTGAATTACTATTCAAACCGTTCATCTGCATCTTTGTAGCCAATAAGGCTGTCAGATCGCGGACGCACCGATCACCTATGACGAAAGCAAAGGAAAACTGTAGTCATTTTATTTAGAGTCGACTCTTCACAGCCAAACGAAGCCGAATAGACTCTGTTCACTTATAAAACCAGCTCCTGCTGACGCTGAACAAAGCGTTCAGAAAGTGATGGGTGACAGAAATGTCAGAGTTGAAGACACTTACCTGCCTGTTGTTCAGTGTACAGTATCTGGAAAAGTTTAAACTGTTCTGTGCCAGTTCAAAATTATATTTGTCTTTCGTTTAACAAGCAAAACAAAATTCCTGCTTTAGCCACATTTGTTTACAAAAGAAATGGCCTTAGTGTAATTTTTCTAAACTCTGTTGTTCATCTGAGAACTGTGCTTTGAATATAGCTATTATATACAGTAGTTAATAATAATAATAATAATTGTCTAAGCTTGTCATCTGCGTATGTTTCCCATACACAGACGAAATTCGTCTCTGCATTTAACCCAACCACCTACCAGGCGGTGCAGTGAGCAGCCATAGAAGGCGCTCGGGGAGCTGGAGAAATAGGTGTGCACTCATAGACACCCCAAGATGTGTAGTGGCCGGGACGCGAACCCGCGTCCTTCGGGTCCCAAGTCAAACGCCCTAACCACTACACCATCTTGGCTCCAGTAAATATATATAAAGTAGTTAATACTTTGATTAGTTTTTGAGAAGAGTACTTTGTACTTAAGTATTTTTAATAACACCAGTACTTTTACTTGTAATCGAGTACAATTTAAGCAGTGTAATGGTACTTGTACTTGAATACAAATTTCCAGTACTCTTTCCACCTCTGGCCAGTTGTGCTTGGCCTTCTCTAGAAATCTGATGTTAGCCTATGATGATAAATGTTGAAAACTGGTTTCAAAGATCTTCTACATAATGATAAGCATAAGGGGTCAGGGGTCATTTGGAAACCAGACAATCCTAAATATCAAAGTCACACTGGTGTTGTTTTTGTGCCGTCTGAACAGAAGGAAGCAAACTGTTATTTGCCAGGAGAGGAGGAGCGGGGAGAGGAGGAGGAAGAGGAGGAGGACGATGACGAGGACGAGGAAGACGAGAGCAGATCTTGGAGGCGATAAAAAGACTGAGATGTCTCCGAAAAAACTCGTATAGATTTTCCTCAATAAAAAAGGAACTCTTTTCTTTTTTTTTTCTTTTTTTCCCGTTAGGCTTTGTGGTAATTTTACACTTGAATCAAAGAATAATTTACTTTATTCTAATCTCCCCCACCACCCCACAAAAAAAAGGCTTTGAGGGTTTAAAAAAATGTATGTCCCTCAATGAAACAATGGTTTGAGATGTCTCACTTTTGCTGAGAATGATAAATGAGTTGTTCTTATAGATAGGAAAATCTATGTAAGTTTTAGTGTGCTTACCAGATGATTACTATCAGTAATGCACAACATTTGTGTCTACTGTGAATAGGTATTTTTATACATACTGTATTTAAGCTCATTTCTCACCAGTTTTTATTTTTATTTTTTTATTTTGTAAACTCCCATCCCTGGGTCAGGAACAGCCATTCCGTCACCGGTAGAACATTTTCAGACACTTTGAGAACGATCCATTTATTTTTCCACCACGTTAATGCCGTGCGTCGTACTTATATTGGCAGAGTACGGTATGGTTTTCAGTTTCACCGTGCTCACTGTTGGCCCTAAAATGTTAAAAGATGCATTATAGCTCTGTGCGCTGACAAAGATCCACGTTAGCTTGTTATCAGACAGAGCCGCCTAACCGGAGCACATTGGGGGTGCAGCTGTACGGTGACGACATTAGAGCCAGTGCACGGGTACTGAAGGGTCCCGGCCCAACAGAATGAGCAGGCGATGTTGACAGATGTACACCAGAGACGGTCTTGTAGCAATTTTTTCAACTTTTCCTCCACTTTTTTTTTTGCTCCCTCGGTATCCAGCTCCACTCTTTGTGAATTTGCACCAAAACAGGTGTTGCACAATTTCTAAGAGTGTAAAACACGTTGACTTCTCTGTCCCTCGTTGGACAGGGCAGGTGACATCCATAGACGGGTGTTTGAATGTAATACTGAACAGTTGATTTTTAATATTGAAAACAATAATAATAATTGGATACATATATAATTTGCCTTGCACAGTCAGCAGACTGTTGAGTTTTTACAGGATTTGAGATTTATTTTGTAAATTGTGTAAATGCTTTAGAGACTAATTATTGTACTTCTTTGTTCTTCCTGTTTGATTTAGTCATTTCACATGGACGGTGTGTCGCATCAGGTAGAAGAGGTCAAACACGAGTGCTCGGCTGCTAATTTGCAGGACTTAACAGTCCAGCTTGCTTATTATTATTATTCTCATCACTGTCATCAAGAGTGCATTTCTTTTAAAGAAGCATTCAGAGCTGCTCTGAGTTAAACGCTTTAAAAAACGTTGTTTTTTATTTTTTTTGCACAACTGGAGCTTTGCCTCAGTTTGAATCTTGTCAGTTTAAAATCCATCTGATAAAAGTGCAGGCTGAATGACTAAGATTCGACTTCTGCCTTCCTCCCATATACTGTACTCTATCTTGGAGTGATTCGAATGGGAGGAACTGAATCGTTTGGCATGTTCTGAATGCAGTTGTTGCTCTTTAATAAGAAAGTTTACATTTGGTTTACCAGAAATTGAGTCGACTCATATTAAGCCAAAACAAAGGAGAGATTAAGTCGTTATTCTGCTGCTGTCCCACCACGTTACACAAATAATCAGGCGGGAAAATTCACATGACGCTTCTGCCTGCATGTAAATAAACCCAATACAAGATTTTCTTTATTTTACTTCACACACTGGCACCGCTTATATTTAAAGCAGTGGTTCCCAACCCTGATCCCTGAGGAACACCATCCTGCATGTTTTAGTTTCTCTGCCCCAACATCTGATTCAGTCATTTGATAACTTCCTCAAGTTCTGCCTGTTTAATAATACATTCATTCAGATCAGGTGTGTTGGAGCAGAGAAGCAACTAAACCATGCAGGATGGTGTTCCTCAAGGATCAGTGTTAGGAACCAGCATGTTTGTCCTCTTCATCTGTCTAAAGAAGTTGCTGACGAGGGGATGAATTTACGCTTCATTATGTCTGATCGGTTCAGAAAAGGAACCGGCGGCGCACGTTTCCTGCTTGTATAAACGAGGATCGTCTCCCGCGTTTTATTTTGTACTATCCTCTGTATGCTACCATCACACAAATAGTGTACAAAATGTAAAATGTTTATTGGATAATAGTTTTGGATTTGTTACTGTTTATATTTGCAGGATGTGTATGTATTTTATTAATGTATTTTGTTTGTAAAAAAAAAAATTATAATTTACTAGCATGTTTGCTTTTGCCAATAAACCTGAAGGAATGGGGAGCTTGTAAGATGATCGAAGAAGAAAAAAAAAAGATTAATTGGATCTGAAAAGAACAAAAAATTTAAGGGAAAGAAATCTGGGAGAAAATGGATAGAGAAAAAAAATTCACAAGCAAAAGCATTCCAGAAAACAACCTTCAAATCTTGTGTGGTCTCCTTTATTTGAACGTTTTATTAGTGTACTTTGCATTTTTCAGATATGAGGAGCGTTCCCTGAACAAATGAGCAGAAATGTTGGGGAAATGCTCCAGTCAGTATTTCTTTATAAGTAATATTTACGTTGCAGTTCCACTGTTTTCAATCTTAATCTATGATTAGAGAAGTTTTTACTGTAGGTGGAAGCAATCTTTTTTTTTTTCCCCCACATTATGTAGTTATTTTTTCCCCCTGCAAAAGCCTCAAATTGTAGTTTCAGCTGAATTATGGTTTACTAACACCTCCAGGCCAATCAGATGCAGGAATAATCCGGGACCTGGATTAAATTTTAAATTCATATTGAGTGCACCTCTGTGAATAAATATTGTAATGTAAAATCTGTTATTTTATTGCAAACGCCTTTTTGGTTGAGATTATTAAGTGCACCTGCTTTTCAGTTTTCTCCTTTTCTATATTTCAATTTGATTTTTTTTTTTTTTAAAGAAAAAAATTATTGTATTGTTTCAAAACTTCTAAGGTCCTTATTCTACAAACCGGATTCCAAAAAAAAGTCAAAGTCAACTTTATTGTCAGAACTGCAATATGTACAGGACATACACAGGATTGAAATTGCGTTTCTCTCAGTCCCTCGGTGCAACAGTAACCATTTAAACACTAAAACACTGAAACATTTAATAAACATAAGCATAAAATAGTAAAAGTGTAACACTGTCCTGAGTTTTTGCATAGTAGTATAAAAGTATGAAAATTTACACCAACACTAAAACACTAAACATTTAATGAACATAAGCATAAAATGAAATAATAAAAGTGTAATACTGTCCTGAGTTTTTGCATAGTAGTATAAAAAATCTATAAAATAAACTGAAGGTTCTAGCATTGACATTTGCAAAGAGTGGCAAAGCAGCATATGAGTTAATGTACACAGTATATGTATGAGGTAGTAGTTGATGTTGGTATAGAGGCAAAAGTGGCATATGCAGTAAGGCACATTGGGCATCCTTAAATAAGGCTGGTCAGAGAATACTGTATATGTATCAGCAGTAGTGTAGATATAAAAGTAGTGTAAATGTAAACAGTAGTAATAAATGTAAACAGTAGTAATAAATGTAAACAGTGAATGTAAACAGTAGTATGACTATAGGCAGTAATGTAATACAAACATTAGTGCAAATATGAGAAGTAGTGCAAACTGAATGAGCACATGACCGAGAGTTTAGTGAATAACCCGTTTGATGACACAGAGTCCAGTGTTAAAATCTTTGTGTTGTGTGGTAATGTGTGAGAAAGTTTTTTGTGTTAAGGCAGTTCAAATGGGAGGGGAGGCAGAGCAGGCAGAGTGTTTAGCATCCTGACTGCCTGATGAACAGAGCTGTCTCTCAGTCTGCTGGTTCGAGCCTGGAGACTTCCAGGCTTCCAAAAGTGACACTAAACAAATTTGTGAATAAAAACAATGCAATGATGTGGAGATGGCAAATATTATTTTATTTGTAATAGAACATAGATGACAGATCAAAAGTTTAATCTGAGTAAATGTAACATTTTAAAGGAAAAATATGTTGAGTCAAAATTTCACAGTGTCAACAAATCCCAAAATAGTTGGGACAAGTAGCAATAAGTGGCTGGAAAACGGAAATTGAGCATCTAACGAACAGCTGGAAGACCAAGTAACACTGATTAGGTCAATTGACAACATGATTGGGTATAAAAAGAGCTTCTCAGAGTGTCAGTGTCTCTCAGAAGCCAAGATGGCATTAGAGTCAGAGAGTCTTTATTGTCATTTGCACCGCATGTACATGTGATGAAAATGAGATTATGTACACATGGTCCCAGTTACATCCTACATCAAAAAGTGAGAGGAAAAACAACATCTAGGATCTGACTATGGAACATCAACTAGAAATACACTAAGCACTAATGTAATAGAAAAAACATCATTATAAACAGCAGCACGAACATGTAGCAGATGGTCACAGATGAACATAGCAACAAGAAAACAGATCAGCATCAGCATGATGTGATATTTTGCAGTGTTTATTCTTATTTATTCATGAGTCTGACAGCCTCATGGTAGAAGCTGTTCCTCAGTCTAGTGGTTCTACTTTTGATGCTTCTGTTGAGTGTTGTAAGAAGAAGGGGGGATGTCACACAGTGGTAAAAATGGACTTGTCCCAACTTTTTTGGGATTTGTTGACGCCATGAAATTTTGAAACTACATATTTTTCCCTTAAAATTATACATTCTCTCAGTTTAAACTTTTGTTCTGTGATTTGTGTTCTATTCTGAATAAATTAGATGTTGGCACCTCCACATTATTGCATTCAGTTTTTATTCACAATTTGTTTAGTGTCCCAACTTTTTTGGAATCCGGTTTGTAAATGCACACCAAACTAAAAGCTTGAGGCTCAGAAGATTAAACAGTAAATAAAACTTTGTGACTAATGCATTCAACCAGACTTACAAAAACATATGTCTTTGGTATAAAAGGTAAATTTTAAATTCTTTGAAAGATTTAAGTGTCTCGGACCTAAAATCAGACTTTAATAAATGAAACATTTAGTCTGAACTGATCTCAACATAAAAAAGATTTTGCAGTACATTAAAAACATGC
>JBBPBX010071265.1:0-18371 GCA_038048925.1 Garcialebias charrua | reverse complement strand
CAGACCACTGCACTAGCCTGTAATTATTTGAACTATTTCTGCGTTGAAAAAATATACAGTAGTTTCCACAAGACAAACATGTTTGTTGTTGTTCTTTTACATTATTTGAGGTCTAACAGCACTGCATCTGAAAACATTTCGGCCATTTCTCTGTTTCTGTAGCATGCTGTCACAGAAAAAAAGGAGCAATCATCCTCTCAAACATACCGATAGAGTGAAATGAGAATGGGAGAAAAAAATGATTAAATGGAATTAGTGTTGATAAAAAAATAACTAATGTATCTCAAGTATTAATTGTATAATAATATTTCTCAGTTGGAAAGGAATATACACATTGCTGGCATAAAGAAAATTCAGAAAATCTTATGATATGCTCAAACTGAGGTTGCTATTGAAAAATTAAATGCTCTAAATAAAGTGTTAGGTTTAAATTACAAGTTCATGCAAATCATACAATTTTAATTAATTCATCTGAAAAAAAGATGCAGTTGTCACTAGTTTTAATGAAAACCCTGTATCTGCCTATTCCTCGACATTTCAGAGGGTGCGTGGTAGTTTGCTCACCACCTGTGGGAGGGGCCAAAGGGGTCGGGTGCAATGTGGGATGGGTGGTGGCCGAGGGCGGGGACCCTGGCGGTCTGATCCTCGGCTACAGAAGCTGGCCATTGGGACATGGAATGTCACCTCTCTGGTGGGGAAGGAGCCTGAGCTAGTGTGTGAGGTTGAGAAGTTCCGACTAGAAATAGTCGGACTCACCTCAACGCATGGCTCTGGCTCTGGAACCAGTTTCCTTGAGAGGGGTTGGACACTCTTCCACTCTGGAGTTGCCCCTGGTGAGAGGCGCCGAGCAGGAGTGGGCATACTGGTTGCCCCCCATCTTGGTGCCTGTACGTTGGGGTTCACCCCGGTGAACGAGAGGGTAGCCTCCCTTCGCCTACGTGTGGGGGGACGGGCTCTGACTGTTGTTTGTGCCTATGCACCAAACGGCAGCTCAGACTACCCACCCTTTTTGGAGTCCTTGGAGGGGGTATTGGAGAGTGCGCCTCCTGGGGACTCCCTTGTTCTACTGGGGGACTTCAACGCTCACGTGGGCAATGACAGTGAGACCTGGAGGGGTGTGGTTGGGAGGAACGGCCCCCCTGATCTGAACCAGAGTGGTGTTCTGTTATTGGACTTCTGTGCTCGTCATGGATTGTCCATAACGAACACCATGTTTAAGCATAAGGGTGTCCATATGTGCTCTTGGCACCAGGACACCCTAGGTCGCAGTTCGATGATCGACTTTGTTGTCGTCTCATCTGATCTGCGGCCGCATGTCTTGGACACTCGGGTGAAGAGAGGGGCGGAGCTGTCAACTGACCACTACCTGGTGGTGAGTTGGCTCCGATGGTGGGGGAGGATGCCGGTCAGACCTGGCAGACCCAAACGTATTGTGAGGGTCTGCTGGGAACGTCTGGCAGAGTCTCCCGTAAGACGGAGCTTTAACTCCCACCTCCGGGAGAGCTTTGAACACGTTCCGAGGGAGGCGGGGGACATGGAGTCCGAGTGGGCCGTGTTCCGCGCCTCTATTGTCGAGGCAGCTTATCGGAGCTGTGGCCGCAAGGTTGTTGGTGCCTGTCGTGGTGGCAACCCTCGAACCCGGTGGTGGACACCGGCAGTGAGGGATGCTGTCAGGCTGAAGAAGGAGTCCTATTGGGCCTTTTTGGCTTGTGGGACCCCGGAAGCAGCTGATAGGTACCGGCAGTCCAAGCGGCATGCGGCTCGGGTGGTTGCTGAGGCAAAAACTCGGGCGTGGGAGGAGTTCGGAGAGGCCATGGAGAATGACTTCCGTACGGCTTCGAGGCGATTCTGGTCCACCATCCGGCGTCTCAGGGGGGGAAAGAGGTACGCGACCAACACCATTTATGGTGGGGGTGGCGTGCTGCTGACCTCAACTCGGGATGTTGTGAGTCGGTGGGCGGAATACTTCGAAGACCTCCTCAATCCTACTGGCACGTCTTCCACTGAGGAAGCGGAGCCTGGGGACTTTGGGTCGGGTTCTCTGATCTCTGGTGCTGAGGTCGCCGAGGTGGTTAAAAAGCTCCGCGGTGGCAAGGCTCCGGGGGTGGATGAGATTCGCCCGGAGTTCCTTAGGGCTCTGGATGTTGTAGGGTTGTGTTGGCTTACGCGACTCTGCAATATCGCGTGGACATCGGGGGCAGTTCCCTTGGATTGGCAGACTGGGGTGGTGGTTCCCCTATTCAAAAAGGGGGACCGTAGGGTGTGTTCCAACTATAGGGGGATCACACTCTTAAGCCTCCCTGGTAAGGTCTATTCAGGGGTTCTGGAGAGGAGGGTCCGTCGGATAGTCGAACCTCGGATTCAGGAGGAGCAGTGTGGTTTTCGTGCTGGTCGTGGAACACTGGACCAGCTCTACACCCTCAACAGGGTCCTGGAGGGTGCGTGGGAGTTTGCCCAACCAGTTTACATGTGCTTTGTGGACTTGGAGAAGGCATTCGACCGCGTCCCTCGGGGGGTTCTGTGGGGGGTACTCCGGGAGTATGGGGTACCAGGTCCTTTGATAAGGGCTGTTAGGTCCCTGTACGACCGGTGTCAGAGCTTGGTCCGCATTGCCGGCAGTAAGTCAGGCTCGTTTCCGGTGAGAGTTGGACTCCGCCAAGGTTGCCCTTTGTCACCGATTCTGTTCATAACTTTTATGGACAGAATTTCTAGGCGCAGCCAAGGTGTTGAGAGGATCCGTTTTGGTGACCTTAGAATCGCTTCTCTGTTTTTTGCAGATGATGTGGTCCTACTGGCTTCATCAGTTCGTGATTTACAACTTTCACTGGAGCGGTTTGCAGCCGAGTGTGATGCGGCCGGGATGAGGATCAGTTCCTCCAAATCCGAGGCCATGGTCTTGAGCCGGAAAAGGGTAGCATGCCCTCTCCGGGTCGGGGAGGAGGTCCTGCCCCAAGTGGAGGAGTTTAAGTATCTCGGGATCTTGTTCACGAATGAGGGAAAACTGGAGCGTGAGATCGATAGGCGGATAGGTGCAGCGTCCGCAGTGAAGCGGGCGCTGTACCGGTCTGTCGTGGTGAAGAGAGAGCTGAGTCAAAAGGCAAAGCTCTCAATTTACCGATCGATCTACGTTCCCACCCTCATCTATGGTCATGAGCTTTGGGTTATGACCGAAAGAACAAGATCTCGGATACAAGCGGCTGAAATGAGTTTTCTCCGCAGGGTGGCTGGACTCTCCCTTAGAGATAGGGTGAGAAGCTCAGTCATCCGGGAGGGACTCGGAGTAGAGCCGCTGCTTCTCCACATCGAGAGGAGCCAGTTGAGGTGGCTCGGGCATCTGGTTAGGATGCCTCCTGGACGCCTCCCTGGTGAGGTGTTCCGGGCATGTCCCACCGGGAGGAGACCCAGAGGAAGACCCAGGACACGCTGGAGGGACTATGTTTCTCGGCTGGCCTGGGAACGCCTTGGGATTCCCCCGGAGGAGCTGCTCCAAGTGGCTGGGGAGAGGGAAGTCTGGGCCTCCCTACTTAGGCTGCTACCCCCGCGACCCGACCCCGGATAAGCGGAAGAAGATGGATGGATGGATGGATAATTGAAATAAAAATGAAGCCATTTCAATAATATACAGTTTATTACCCAAAAACTGGTAGGAACATCTTGATAACGTGCAAACTTCAGCTGGATTTTAATCAGTAAAATGAGAAAAGCTTCTATTTCATCTTGACATTGTGCAAAAACATCACGGGGAACTTCACAATTTCACGACTGTTTGCGTGCCTCAATTAAATCTGATTGTGCTTGTGAGACATTTAAAGATGTTTTGAACTTCTGGCAGGTCTCTCTGATGCTGTGGAGACTGGACAGGGGGCCGCGGCCGTCAGCTACGTCATCTGCCAGAGTGTCTGGACCGAGAAACCGCAGCCAGGGGCATAGCATACCTCAAAAGAAAAAAACATGTAGTTTTAAAATCTAGACAAAATAAAGGAATTAAAGAAACATACAGATAAGCGTTAGTGGTTTTTAAAGTTTACTACTACAACCTGCAAAAGGTCAACATTGGCTCCATGCTCAAAATGTTCTTGTGAAGACCAGCCAGCAGTGATGGGCTCATTCCGTCATCAGGATGTCATGGGTCAAAACGCAGGCTGTTCAGCGTTCTCCTGGAAAACTTCTCAACGCCGATGTCATGAGACTTAAATGACACCAACATGAAAAATGTGGTTGATATCAAACACATATTAGCAAATCTGTTTGTAGAAGTGTTTTTAAAAAAATGTCAAAAAACTATTCCAGATCTTACAATTGTAGAAAACATTTAAAACCGTACATATGTGATTGCATTTATTTATTATCTAGTGCCAATAGAAAACCACAATAATTAACACAATACAGTACAATAAACTACAATTGTACAATGTTGAATAGTTTTTTGACTGGAATAAGACAAAATAAGTGATATTGTATTATTCCAGTTGTTGGTGAAGTTTGACTGAAAGTCACCTTTCTGGGTATTTGTGTTATAAGCATAATATGAAATTTCTGGAGGAACACTGATTAAACTCACTTTAAAACTTGCAGCTCATCCAAGTAGCAGGTGCAGTTCGTTTTTGGGCTGGTTCCTTCCATGTACAAGGTAACTGGGTGCAGGTTGGTTTAGAATGTATTTCCAACATGGTTGCAGCCACCTCCTTGTCTGCAAAAACAAACACAATATACAACCATATTGTATGTGTCATTATGGAATTCACATGCAAAATATATTGTTTGTAATATATTTAAGGTTTATCACACATTTAACTTTACGTCTAATAAAGTGTAAGCTGTATAAACAGCGTGTCAAAAGTGCAATATTAAATACGTTATCAAACATAATTAAATTTTCCCAGGAAAGCTAATAAATGTACCTCTTGGGATAGTTTTTATTTTTCACGTCACAACATCACCAATTGTCTCAAGTTTAATTTAAAAAATAGTTTACAGAAATCAAATAAGAAATAAGGACGCTGCAAACATTTGTGTGACTGACTCAAACGTCATCTTTTTGTTTACATACTGTGTTAATACTGACAGCTCTTATGAAGACATGGTGCTAGTTATAGCAGCTAACAGAAGATGTTGAACCTGTAACAATAACCAAATCAGTCTAAATATCTGAAGTATTGGTGTGAGAAATTTAAAACGTGTGACTGACTCAAACGTCATGTTTTTGTTTACATACTGTGCTAATACTGACAGCTCTTATGAAGACATGGTGCTAGTTATAGCAGCTAACAGAAGATGTTAAACCTGTAACAATAACCAAATCAGTCTAAATATCTGAAGTATTGGTGTGAGAAATTTAAAACATTGGCCCTCATGCACGAACCGTTCGTACGCACAGATTTGTTCTTATACTGTGCGTACGAGTGATTTAGGATCATTTGTGGCATCCAACAATGTTTTCGTATCCTAGGATTTTTTTCAGATACGAACAAAATTTACGTGTGGTCCCGACCTGTCGTATATTTTAGGAGCGTCAGTCTGCTGTCATCCAGACGGCCTTTTCTCCACTAATAACTTTATATTTCGTTATTTAGAAAATATTTTGAGTTTAAAAACAATTAAATGCAACCACACATATTGGTTTAATTAAAGCGGCTTCAACACCCCCCCCCCCACGTCCACCACCTTGCGCCACCCGCGCGTGACCCCCCGCGCCACTCATGTCGACCACCGTGTGCCACGCAACGCGCCCCGCGCAACCACGCCACGCGCCCCCCGCGCCACTCATGTCGACCACCGTGTGCCACGCAACGCGCCCCGCGCAACCACGCCACGCGCCCCCACCCCGCGCCACTCATGTCGACCACCGTGTGCCACGCAACGCGCCCCGCGCCAACCACGCCACGCGCACACTGTCGGCACGGCCCCCCCACCCCGTGCCACTGTCGACACACACACACACACACAACACAGCGCCGCTGCAGAGACAGGGGAGAAAAAAGCGAAACCAGCTTATTCAGTTGTTTCATGTCATTTTTAATATAAACTGCCTGTTGACTGTGGGCGCTCACTGATGTCATCTGTATTCTGTGTGGGTCTGCGCTCAGATCCGGGGCTGACACTATGATCAAAGGCGAGTCAATTTTAATTCGCCAAACGCGTTTGTGTGTTTTCTGACGCATAAAAGCCGGAATGAATGGACACTTCCTGCTCGCGGTGGCAGGAAACTATATCCTTATATGGTGTTTTGAGGGGTGGGAATTATGTAAATAACCTCCCGCGTGCACGAGCAGGTGAATAGAACAGGTGGGATTCATCATTATTTACACAGCTCATATACACACATTTCCTGACGATAGAAGACTTTGTTGGATCTGACGTGGCATGTTCGTACGAACGCTTCGTACGAACAAAAGTAGGAGAAATTTAGGATAAAAATACGAACATTTTCGTGCATGAGGGCCATTGTGTGACTGACTCAAACGTCATGTTTTTGTTTACATACTGCGCTAATACTGACAGCTCTTATGAAGACATGGTGCTAGTTATAGCAGCTAACAGAAGATGTTAAACCTGTAACAATAACCAAATCAGTCTAAATATCAGAAGTATTGGTGTGAGAAATTTAAAACATTTATTTCTGACGCTTGGATAATACAGGTTGTTGACAACCACACACAACGACTCACCCTGCTGGACATTCGCAAAAAGCCTGAAGGATTTCCCCATTTTCCATCAGCGCACACAATCACCTCCTCTCGTATCCGCGGCACAATGTTCAGGCATTTTGACCAGTGGTTGTCCACTATTTTAAGAAATCAAGCCGCCGGCGCCCAGCCAGCGTCGCCCGTCCCCCGGAGTGGCCGTGCGCCGCGGAGGGCCCCCCCGACATGCACACGCACCAGCCTCTAAAGTACAACTCGCTATCATTACAAAGCTCATCGGCTCCTTCCTTAGTCCCTACTTCCGTTTTCGATTCGCCGCGGCATTTTGCCGTCCAATCAGAACACTCGTTTCAGGCGAGCTTTGCGTGATGACGTCAACTGGTAAAAGGTCTATTCCGATTATGATCTCGTCCAGGTTGCATCGTCACATGATCGTTTCAGCATACAGGTTAAACAGGGCTGGAGATAAAATGCATCCCTGCCTGACGCCTTTACCGATTTTGAACCAGTCGGTGTTACCACACGATGTTCTGACAGTTGCTTCCTGATTGGAGTACAGTGTTCGTATCAACTGTTCAATGTGTTCTGGTACGCCCATTTGTTTCAAACACGCCCAGAGTTTGTCATGGTCCACACAGTCGAACGCCTTGGTGTAGTCGATGAAACACATATAGACGTCCTTCTGGTGCTCTCTAGCCTTCTCCATGATCCAGCGTAGGTTCGCGATTTGATCCCTCGTGCCCCGTCCTTTGCGAAAACCGGCCTGAACATCTGGTAGTTCCCGTTCCATGATTGTCGCAATGCGGTTTTGTAGAATCTTTAGCAGGATTTTGCTGGCATGGGAGATGAGCGCGATAGTTCGATAGTTGGAGCATTCCTGTAGATCGCCTTTTTTAGGAATCGTGACGAAAACTGATCTTGTCCAGTCTTTGGGCCACGATTTTGTGATCCAGATGTTCTGACACAATTTGGTAAGGATTTTGACTGGTATTGGCATGAGTAGCTCCGCTGGTAAATTATCCGTGCCTGGGGCCTTCCTGTTTGGTAGTTGTTTTAGAGCCCAAGTGACTTCTTCTTCCAGGATGCCCGGTTCCTGGTCCATCTGTTTGAGTTGATCGACCAGTTGGACTGATGGATTGCCAGCGTATAGCTCCTTTGCATAGTCCCGCCATCGTCGTTTGATTTGCCCCTCTTATGCATAAGTGAATAAGGTTCCTCGAATAGAACATTCAATAGCGACCGTGAAGCATCAGAGATCTGCCCCCCCCAAGGCCCGAGGCAGACAAAGGGGCGATCAGAGCCCAAGACCCCAAGAAGGACCCCGAGCCCAGAGTCCCCAGGGCCACCCGAACAGGACGAGCCACTCACCAACTCCCCAGATCCGACCAAAGGGGAGAACAGGAAGAGCCCCACCAGCGACTACACACAATGACCCCCCGGGACCAACAGCGACAAACTCACAGGCCCCCGTCGGAGCCCGCTGCACTGACGTAGCCCCAGGCCCGGGCACCGGGGACGCCCACCCCTCAGACCCAGGTCCGACAGGACCAGAGGACCAGAGCCCCACCAGGCCGAGCCGACACACGCCCAAGTGCCCAACCCCCGACAGCGAGGGCCCAAGCACGCCCGCAGGCAAAGGGACACCCACCCAAGGGGCCACGTGGCAGAAGCGCGACACCAAGTAGCCTCAGATGTAACAGAGAGGGGGGGCAGTCTAAGTCCCAGCCTGACAATTAGACATTCATACACAAACACACTCACTCAGACCCACCCTCATCCTCACCCTCATTCACAGAATGAAAAACAATAACAACACATTCCATTCATAATCCCGATGCACACACTATACCAACAGCACGGTGGCACAACTGGTAGAGCTACTGCCTCTCAGCGAGCAGGTCCCCGGTTCAAATCCCGGTCCGAGGGCCTTTCTGGGTGGAGTTTGCATGTTCTCTCCGTGCATACGTGGGTTTTCTCCGGGTGCTCCGGTTTCCTCCCACAGTCCAAAAACATGCATGTTAGGCTGATTGGTAACTCTAAATTGACCCTGGGTGTGAGTAAGACAGGTCCCGCTTGTAAATGAGTCCCCGTGGCTCAACGAGGCTAGCCTGTATAAGTAAAGGTTGAATGAATACCCCCTAGGTCCAAGACATGTACCTGCCCCCTACATGGGACAGCCCACACCCAAACCCAGGAGGTAGGCCCATTCATTCTGGGGTGGAGAATAGCCGACATCCAAGATTCTGCCCAATCTACCCCCTGCCGACACGACAGGACACCCGAGCCCAAGCAGCCCCAGAGAGAGCGCAATGCCAGCCCCGCCCGCGGCAAACCCTCAGGCCCCGAACCCTCCCATAGTCCAGGAAAACACCCGACGGCCCGTCACCTTACCGGACCCCACCCCCAAAATGGCCGCTAGGGAACCAGGGGGTGGAAGGAAGAAGAGGAAAAAATACATATACAGTATATATATAAATAAATAAGTAAATAAATAAAAATTTACAAACCTAGACCCTGACGCACACACCCCGTGCCCAAATGTGCTATTGATGTGTGTTGTTGTAAAGTGCACTTAAAAAGGGAAGAGAAGGAGCAAAGGCTGGCATGATGCCAGTTTCCCCTCCACTCCAACTCTAATCCAGGCCCTTACTGTCTAAATGCATAATAGTGAGTGAGCACAGGCACGGTAGGCGAGAGTGGTGACACAGCCCACACCAGGGTCACCAAGACCCCTTAATACTGTTTTTCTTTTACATTTTATTTTTGGATGTAACTGGGACCCTGTGTACATGATTTCGTTCCACCACATGTATCTCATGTGGTGGAACACATTACACCACACATTCATCCATAAACACACAAAACCTGAACAGCATGTACAGGTACTGTACAGCAATGTTAGACAATGCTATTCAGCACAGCACATCTGTACTGTAATTTAAAAAATCTACTGACATGTATGAAAACAAAGTGCCTTAGTGTACAGTCCAGTTCAGAAACTTTTAAAAGGTGCTGTAATGTACTAAACAGTTCTCAGCCATAATCTGCAAATGATGTCAACCATGAACCATGAACACTTCTCAAAGAGCAGCAGCTGTTAACATCAAACAGCAGCAAATCAGTAGCAACTCCCATCCATCTAGCCATCAGCAAAATGATGTCAACCATGAACCATGAACACTTCTCAAAGAGCAGCAGCTGTTAACATGAAACAGCAGTAAATCAACATCAACTCACATCCATCCATCCATCCATCAGCAAAATGATGTCAACCATGAACCATGAACACTTCTCAAAGAGCAGCAGCTGTTAACATGAAACAGCAGCAAATCAGCAGCAACTCACATCCATCCATACATCCATCAGCAGCAGCAGCTATTGACATGAATCAGCACCAAATCAGCATAAAATCACATCCATCAGAAACATGTTGCAACCATCATATTTTTGAAACCAGTGTGTGTGCAGTCCATGTCCATGTGCATGAAAAGGAAGTCCATGAACTCTAAAAAAGCTAGAAGCAACAGAAAAAGGAAACAAAATTCCCTTACTTTGACTGAAGTGTAGGTAGACACTGATGTTTTTCTCAAGTTCAAACCTGGATCAGATGGACTTCGACGGTCTCTTGGGTCCCATTTTAACTCCCAAAAAATAAATGTCGCAAATAAAAAATAAAAAACTCGCTAAACCTATGCTAACTGTCGCTACTAAAAACACTCTCGGTAAACCTAATCCTCCTAACTGTCGCTAATAAAAACACTCTTGCTAAACCTAACTGTCGCTAATAAAATGCTATGCTAAATGTTATGCTAAATGCTATGCTAAATGATGATCGATACGTATGTTTGCTCTTCTCTCTTGCTCTTCTCTCTCTCGCCGAAACTCAACAACGTGGTCAAAATGGTGCGTCCCTTTAAATAGTACGGCAGTGTCGCCCCACCCCTACTCCACGGTCATGCGCACTGTCATGCGCGAACAGTCAAGGTACTGTACCCCTCCCCCACCTTGCCGCTTGCCGTAGTGACACACTTTTTTTGCCGTATCTCGATTACATACTTCTAATGGACCTCGATCGTAAGTCAGTTTTTTTTTGTTGCCGTATCTCGACGGCATTCTTTCAAAGAGGCAAATCGTAAGTCTGAGTTGCTGTAGCGCGGGGATGACGTCACTCGAGGGTTCCCTATATATATATATGTTTTAATTATATATTTATATATTTATATATAATTTAAAAAAAAATATATATATATATATATACATTATATATATCGGCGGCTGTGGCTGAATGGTTAGAGCAGTCGTCCTCCAATGCAAGAGTTGGGGGTTTGACTCCACCAGCAGTCACATACCAAAGTGTCACTGGGCAAGACACGGAATGCCTCATTGCCTCCGATGTGTGCCCCATCAGTATATGAATGTAATCTCAAAGCACTGATTAGTCTCTTTAGAATGATTTGTTCAATTATCTTTGTAGAGATCTAGTAGAGTGCTGTATGAATGGGTAAATGAGTACACAGACTGTAGTGTAAAACGCTTTGAGAGAATCAGACTTCAATGTTGAAGAAGTGATTGATAGAAACTTTTTTCCAGTTAGAAAGGAGAGTGATATTATAATGATGATCAATTTAATGGTATAAAAACAACTAATGAAGATCTTTCAATCTATATGCCAGTCTGTGAAAGCTGCACGAGAGTGTGCTGAATGAAGCTGAACTGTTGCACTGATTCAAACCCTGATGTGTTCTCATTCAGGAAATAACCTGACTGATCACGCAGAAGCCCCTTGTCTTCCTTAAAAAACTACACAACGCAGAGTTGAGGGGTTACTTGAGCTGGCTTGGTACAGTGGAGTGAAGCAGAACCCGGTTACATTATATATACATTTAAATTGTAGAAGTTTAAATGCAAACATACACAACATTTCAGATTATTTAAAAGGATTAAATAAAACTTTCAAAATAATAACATTATCTGAGACATGGTTAAATGAAGGAAATATAAATAATGCTTTCATTGAAGGGTATGAGTTATATCATATGAATAGAAATAACAAAAGAGGTGGAGGAGTGGCTATATTTATAAACAATGAAATAAAATGTAAATTGATTAGCGAAATGTCAATAATTGTGGACAATATGTTGGAAATGATAACAATAGAGATAATAAAAAATAATGAAAAGAATATCATGATAAGTTGTGTATATCGATCTCCATCCTCAAATATTGAGCTGTTTACTGATAAAATGTCAGGGTTACTGGAAAAGAGTGGAAATAAAAAAGTTTTTTTATGTGGAGATTTCAACATTGACTTGGGAATTATCACTGATTCAAGGAACATCAGTACATTCATAAATTCAATGTACTGTATAGTTTAAATTTCCATCCGTTGATATCAAATCCTACAAGAATCACAACTCAAAGTGCTACGATAATTGATAATATTTTCACAAATGTAACAGATGGCGATGTGCTGAGTGGTATTTTGAAGACTGATCTTAGTGATCGCTTTTTTTTTCCATTCAACCTTTATTTAGTCAGGTAAATCTTATTGAGCCTCGAGGGCTCATTTACGAAAGCGACCTGCTACAAACTAAAGAATGATGAACATCAACTTACCAGTTTTCACTATTTATAAGAATGATGATGGTATAATTAAAACAATTACAAGAAAGAACAAAATAATAAACACATCAAAAAAAGCATTAGACAAATTAAAAGATGATTTGGATAAACAAAAATGGGATAATGTGTATGTAGATGATGTGAACAAATCTTATGATGCATTTATGACGATTCTGGAGGTCTTGTACAAAAACATTGTGTGCAAAATAATTATATAAGGAAAAATACAGTGGATCATCCGTGGATGACCAAAGGACTAAGAAATGCATGTAAAAAAAAGAATCATCTGTATTCATGTTTCTTGAAATCCTGAACTCAAGAGGCTGATGTAGTGGGCATGACCATGCCCGCTCTGATACTTGAACTGAGAAATATAAAAAGTACAAAAACAAATTGGTTGGGATCATAAGGAAACACAAGAGGGAATATTACAGTAAATCATTACTTAAATGTAGTGGTGATATGCGTACGACATGGGGGGTAATGAATACTGTTTTGAAAATGCATAAAGTGAGAACGGGGCTTTCACAAAATTTTATAGAGAATGATGTGGAAATCCATGACGATGGTGAAATTGTAAATGGATTTAATAATTATTTTGCAAATGTTGGGTCTAGCCTTGCAGCTATGATTCCTAAAGTGGACACAAATGTGAGTTATTTAAGAAATGGTTGCGTTAATAGTATGTTTTTGTGTGGAACAGATAAGGAGGAAATAATGAAGATCGTTAATAAATTTGCCAGCAAAAGATCAAAGGACTGTGAAGATATGGATATGGTGCTTGTAAAGGAAATAATAAGTCATGTGATTGAGCCATTTGCATACATTTGTAATTTATAATTTTCTAAAGGAATATTCCCAGACAGAATGAAAATAGCTAAAGTAGTTCCATTGTTTAAAAATGGAGACAAAGGTGTATTCAATAATTATAGGCCTATACATATCTTTGTTGCCACAATTCTCTTAAATTCTCGAAAAATTGTTTATGGCCAGATTGGATACATTTCTTGACAAAAACAATATTTTAAGTAATTATCAACATGGTTTTAGATCAAATTGTTCAACATCTTTGGCCCTTATGGAGTTAATTGAACAAATTACTACAGCGATTGATAAGAAACAACATTGTATAAGTATATTTGTGGATTTAAAAAAAGCATTTGACACTATTGATCACACCATTCTGCTTGATAAATTGAATCAATATGGTATAAGAGGTCCTGCTTTACAGTGGATAAGCAGTTATTTGAGGGATAGAAAGCAGTTTGTACAGATGGATGAAGTGAGATCACATTTGTGCAGAACTTCATGTGGAGTACCACAAGGCTCAGTACTTGGACCTAAATTGTTTATTTTATATGTAAATGATTTAACTAAAGTATCTGACATTCTCAAAAGTGTTCTATTTGCTGATGATACAACTTTTTTTGTTTAGGTAAAGATATGGAACAAATGTTTGAGTTGATAAACAAGGAAATTGTTAAAATACAGGATTGGTTTAAATTAAATAAGTTATCATTGAATGTTGATAAAACTAATTTCATGATATTTAGTAAAAAAAAGATACCTATGGATTTTTCTTTCAAAATTGATGGTGTTAAGATAAGTAGAGTGAATGAAGTAAAGTTTCTGGGTGTAATTATTGATGATAGACTGTCATGGAAACAGCATATCAATCATGTAAAAAGTAAAATATCTAAGTCCAATGCAGTATTGTATAGAGTAAGGGACTTTTTGAACAATGATGCTTTATATTTACTTTATAATACACTTGTAGTCCCGCATTTAACTTATTGTGTCAATGTTTGGGGTACAGCGTGTAAAACCATAACAAAGCCTGTTTTTATTTTGCAAAAAAGAGCTGTAAGAATTATAACGAGAAAGAGTTATTGTCACCCTTCTAACGTTCTGTTTTGTCAATTGAAATTACTTAAGTTTTATGATTTGGTGGATTATAATATTTTTCTACTTATGTTTAAAGCTCAGAATCACTTGCTACCATCAAACATTCAAGCATATTTTGTAAAAAGGAAGAGTAGTTATAATTTGAAGGGAATAGATATTTTTGTTAAACCTAAGTATAGGACCAGTTTAAAGGGTCGGTACTACAATTCTGGGAATTGGTCTGTGGAATGGTTTGGAGGATGATGTAAAGCTAGTAAAGTCAATGTTAATATACAAGAAAAAGATCAAAACTATTTTGTTGGAAAGATATATATAACTGATTTATGTTTACTATGTCTACTATGTAAACATGAAATTTTGATGCTGTATTATATGAATGATTATTGTTTGAATTGATAGTTAGAGTTGATTTTGTCTAAGAGGGAGCAGATATGATAAGAAAAAAAATTCTTCTTCTGCTTCCCTTCATTTTATCTTTGTTTTTTAAATTTTGAAAATGTGTTTGTGTTTTTTTAATGGAAATGAAAATGAAATTAATAAATAAATGAAAATGAAAAAACGAGTGTCTTAAGATATAAAGGTGCTATATAAATACAGTCCATTTACCGTCCATTTGCATGAGTAGAGCTGGGCGATATGGACCAAAATGAATATCTCAATATTTTAAGATTAATCGTGATATACGATATACATCTCAATATTTTTTCTTTCCATGAAGTAGTAACAAAAATACATTTCTGAGTCAAAGCTTTGTCCCAATTGTCACACAGGCACATTCATGAACAGCTGTAACTGTACAAAAAATAAACTATTTGCATATATTAAAAGTTTGTGTTTTAAACATTTATTTACATATATAAGTACAAGTTGTGCTTGTGCTGACAAAAATATTTTTCTGAGTCAAAGCTTTGTCCCAGTTGTCACACAGGCACATATAGTAAACAGCTGTTTTAACTATTTACATAAATAGTTTATTTTTAAGACCTTTATTTACATATATTAAATAATAATCCTCTTAAGCTACGTTGCCTTCACGACATTAGTAAGTGTGTGTGTGTGAACTGCAGCTGCAGCACTGACAGACTTCAGCCTCCTTCCCTGAAACAAACCACGGGTCAAAACTAATTTAGCCATGCTGTGCCTGAGAGGAACTGTGAGGTGTTGCAACATTAAAGCAGCAACTTATCATATCGCTAAGACACTGTCCCAGTCTCAGCTGTGGAGCAAGGCGGCTAAAGCGTTAGCCATCTTGTTAGCTGCTAAGGATCGTGTCTTTAGCGATATGATAAGACACGGCTTTATTAATGTGCAACACCTCACTGTTCCTAATAAGGCACAGCATGGCTAAATGATCCAGTAATTCTCAGTCTGTTCATCTGGACAGTTTCTTTTTTATAGAAAAGTTTCACCCTCTATCTGGAGGGCATCATCAGTCAGAGGAGTTCCAGCAAACATCTCCCCCCACCAAGCAGTAAACAACCAGTTTGCTGGAGCCAAGATGGTTTCTGGGTTCTGTCCTGTCTCTCGTCGAGTCCTCCCAGGCAGGCAGCCACAGCCAAAGTGGTTCAAGGCAAGAAAGTTCATGCTCAATAATCCAGGTACCAAATCCAGTCATTCTGAATCATCAAGGGCGGCCGTGGCGTAGTGGTAATGGCAGTCGTCCCCCGATCGGAAGGTTGGTGGTTCGAATCCCGGTTCCCCACACCATGTGTCGTTGTGTCCTTGGGCAAGACACTTAACCCCGAGTTGCTCCCGGTAGGACTGGAAAGCACCTTGCATGGTAGTCTGCCGCTACCGGTGTATGAATGTGTGTAGCATTCAATGTGTGTAGCACTTTGAGATTTTCACTAATGAAAAGTGTGTTATAAATTGAATTCATTATTATTATTATTCTCAGTCGGGTCATCTGGACAGTCTTTTTTTATAGAAAGGAGGGCGGAAGGAGGGTGAAACATTTCTATAAAAAAGAAACTGTCCAGATGACCCGACTGAGAATGACTGGATTTGGTACCTGGATTATTGAGCATGAACTTTCTTCTCGCCGAGAAAATTTGATCAATTGCGTTAAGAGACCAGCTGCTACTTTGGCTGCTACTTCAAGTTTCTATGTATCTTCCATTCCTTATCCGTGGTTGTGAAAGCAACAGGTCTAGGAAAGAAAGCCAGATATTCCTCCTCCAAGCAACACTCTCCAGCTCTTCCTGGGGAATTGATGCATTCCAAGGCCTGAGAGGATACATATTCCATCCAGCAAGTTCTGAGGAGACCAGCTGCTGGAATATTTGGAGGTAATATTGTCCCATTTTGGTCAATGGAAGATTCTAGATGTTCAACAGTCCCAGGTCTTTTAGATAAATGTTTTTGTTTGATGATTGTTAAATGTTTTCATTTGGTGAGAAGTCTGGACTGCAGGACCATGCTGTTGTAACAGATACATTATGAAGTTTGTTACTGTCCTGCTGAAATACACAAGGTCTTCCATTAAAATGAACACATGTTATAAAATCTGCAGATACATTTCTGCATTGATGGTGCCTTTCCAGATGTGTAAGCTGCCCATACCAGTGGCACTAATGCACCCCCATACCAACAGTAAAACAGTCCTTTAAACAGAATGCTGATTTTAGGCTGGCTGGTTCCTCTTGTCTTTAGTTTTTTGTTTTTTTGTTTTTTTAGATTCTTTATTCATTTAAAATTTAAAATTTAAAAGAACACAAAAAACTACTTACAATTCCACATAAAAAAAATTCAAACATTACATGAAATGAAAGGAAACAGAAGAAGATAAAATCTTATTATGTCTGCCCCTTTTTTAACAAAATTAATTCAAAACAATCATTTCAAACAATAATAATTCAAACAAAAAAATTGCACAATAAATAACTCATCATATTTTACCATTAATAAAATTTGAAACAAACCAATTTATACATATTTTTCCAGAAACCTACATTTATTCATTTTTTAAAATAAAGTCATTGTTTTTGCAACTTTGATATCGTTTTCTAAACCATTCCACAGACCTATTCCATAAATTAAAGTAGACCTACTCTTTAAACTAGTACTATGTTTTGGCTTAACAAAAATATCAGTACCCTGTAGTGGACCTACCCAGGGTCAAACTAAGGTTTTTGAACTGTCCAGTGATGACCTTTACTGACCTCTCAGTAAAGCAAGACATTTACTACAAAATCATTCATTTAGCTATAATCTGATAACATAGTCACCAAAAAGAGACTATTTCTATCTTTGATTTTAGGCTGATGTGATCAAAAGAATAACTTTTGTCATTTTCATGATGTGTGCTTTTAAGCTGTGTTATTCTGTAAGAGTTAAACTGTGTTCACTGCTGTGTTAAAGGTGAAATCTCGGGTCACATAGACCAGACGGTTTTGTTTAGAAAGTCAGAAGACAGGTTAATCCGTTGTTTTTCATGAACAAGGCTCCAGCTTCTCTGTCTTTTCCTAAACAAATCTCCCTCTGCTCTGGCTGTAACCTTGGGTCTGATAAGGCAAGTGAACTCCTCTCTAAGTCTCTTTTAAGTTCTAACTGTGCAGAAACGCTTCAGAGTTTTGGAAGGAACGAGAAAGTTCCTGATGAGTTTCTGGGAGCTTCAAAAGAGATGTGAACCTTCCCAAAAGAGCTGAATGACCACCAGTCACGCGCTAAGGACTCGTCATCCAGCTGGGACTGATAACATGTTGTTATGGGTCCACTTCGAACGAGTGTAAGCTCAAAAACTTTGTTTATTCCTTCCTGGAATAAGTTTATCTTGAAGTCAGAGGCCAGGAGCTGACATATTCTCTGATGACCAAGCGAAACCAGGAGACGTTGAAACGTAAACTAAAACCAGTTTTGGACGTGCTGGGACTAAAGGACTCTGTGCATCTGAAGGCTGGTGTCATTTCTTTATCAGACTCGTCGTCGAAAGGTAAAGAGCTGTTTACAAAACGTACCTGGATTTTAGCAGAAGTCGGAGGAGAAGTGTCACTCTGGTATCATGCTCACGATAATTTCTTCTTAAATCTTTCCTCCTACTCTTTTCCCTCTCAATCTAAGCTGGAAACTAATTAAGTTTAAAGAGCCCTCAGACTAAATATGTTTAACATCTAGTATTGAAGTCTGTTGTGTTAAATTCAAGTGTGCTGACGTATTTAAATTGAAAGAAAGTGAAATCATGTCAATCAAGTGTAATTTGTT
>JBBPBX010071264.1:0-10761 GCA_038048925.1 Garcialebias charrua | reverse complement strand
TATATATATATTTATTTATTTATTTATTTATTTTTAAATCTACGATATATAGAATAGCTCCAAACGCTGGGTTTAAACAACTTTGTGATTTCTTCAATAGAACAAAAACAAAATTAGAAAAAGACACTTAGCAAACATAAAACTTGATGTTGCAACATGCTCTCACTCCCTACTCGTCATATATATCTTTACTTGAGCACAACAACCTGTTTGAAAAATTTCAGTCAGGTTTTCGAGCTCGTCACAGTACTGAATCTGCACTGCTCAAAGTGCAGAATGACATTCTTCTGTCCCTGGATGCAAAAAACCCTGCTCTGCTGGTGATGTTAGACCTCTCAGCAGCTTTTGACACCGTCGACCATCAGGTACTAATCAACCGCTTGTCTCAGCAGGTTGGCCTCCAGGGAGCTGTGCTTGAGTGGTTCAAATCTTACCTGTCTGGGAGAACTTTTTCTGTCATGATAGGTGATCTGTCCTCCTCTTCATCAACCCCTCTGACCTCTGGCGTACCACAGGGATCTATTCTAGGGCCAGTCCTCTTCTCTCTTTACATGCTGCCATTAGGATCAATCATTGCACGTCATAACCTGTCTTTTCACATGTATGCAGACGATTTACAAATCTATCTGCCAGTCACTCCCAACCCCTCACTCAGTTCAAACACTCTTGTCAACTGCTTAAATGACATTAAGCACTGGCTCTCTCAAAACTTCCTCCACCTAAACACAGATAAAACTGAATGCATTTTATTTGGTGCACCTGATGACACCAGCAACATCCTTCCCAGTCCCAGTTTTGGTTTTCCCCTCCCCCACTTCAACCCGGTGGTCAGAAATCTTGGAGTGCAGTTTGACTCCAACTTAAAGTTTGATAAACAGATCAGTTCTGTTGTCAAGACCAGCTTCTTCCAAAAAATAAAATAAATGTAAATAAAATTTGACCATTGTAAAAAATAAATGAAAATATAGTTTATAGCACCCTGAGAAAGACTGTGGTTCTTTTCTTTAAGGTGAAAAAACAACACAAAACCAAGTTGTGCTTCTTCGATGTTTCTTAACTAAAACTAAAAGCCTGAACTTGTTTCGCTCAAACGCCCAAAACACTCGCATATGATGTCACCCATCTTCAGACACCTTGGTACTCATGTCTGCAGTGTCCCACATCCAGAGGCTCTGCTTGGACCCCTCGTCTGAAGCGGGAGTGAAGCAGAATGAAAAGCAGACGTTAGAACAACATGTTCATAAAGTATTTCACCTCTGATGCTTCAAGGGCCAAACGTACCTCAGGAGTGTGCATCTGAAGTCCTGCAGGCGAGGAAAAGCTCGCTCCACGCTGGAAGTCTGCTTCTTGTTGCTCCACAGTCTCTCTGCAGCAGCACCAGCTCTCGGCCTGTTGTTTTATTTTAGGACAGTTATTAAATTGTTAGATTCTTACTTTTACTCTAAAGTGTTTCAAGCTTGAAATATTTTTACCAGAGTCGTGGAGCGAGATTGGTGGCGTCCACATATTCCCCCCACAAACAGACTTCACCCCCAATAACCAGCCTCTTCTGTTCCTCTGTTCCTGAGAAGCAGTAAAAAAAAATTAACATTAATGAATAAAACAATAGGTTTGAATGGATTGTGTGAGTTGCCACTAAACAAAAACCTCACAGCAGATTCATCACAGCAGCTCAAATCCAAACTACGGTAATGACTTTGTGTTTAAACTGGTCTTTTTATTTACTCTACTAATTATTCCACTGTGTCTCTATGGTTATGCCTCTCCTTTTAATTAGAAATACTGTATCTATAGACCAGTTTAATCTCTCATTAGTCCACCAAGCTACTTTAATTTTATTTATTTTTTACAAAAAACAGCTGAAACCCCCTTCCAGGTGTGCAAACCTGGACAAAACAAATTGTCGTTCTGGGATATTTTGCTGTGTGTGTGTGGGAGAAAAAAAAACTGCTTGGGACTCCAGAGCACATCTGGTTGGTGTGAGGATTTGAAAAGTTGAAGACCTTCAACAATCGAGGGGTGCCGGCCGTCTTTTAAGGGCAATCAAAGTGATCAACGCAGGTTTATAAGAACTTAGCTCTCCTGGAAACCATCAAGCCAGAGCTAAGGAGATTCTTGACATAGTTCAACACTTGCAGGCTGTAAATATTCTGAAAGTCTTGGCAAAATATCCCTTTTTAATATATTGATTTCAATGTGAAAATGTATTTAAAATGATTTGGAGCTTCCTATGCTCAGTCCACTGTGGAGAGAAGAAGATAAACTCAAGCAAGCTTGAAAATCAGAAACTCCAGGACAATTTGTAAAAGACTAATCCAGCTGTTGAAAGGGGCGGGGCAGTGACTATGACAAGTTCATAACAGTGTCAACCCAGAAACACAGAACACGTCTGAATACACCAGTTAATCAAAAAAGGCCTCTGATATTCAAACAAGAGATCTTGCTTTGAAGCAATTAACAACTTTTTACAGTTTATTTCAATTGTCATTTCTAATTTAACTTTTTATTGTAACATCACCAAGTGCTAAATTGTAAGTGTTGAACTTTTTTCAAATGGTGACATGCTAATTCTGAATTAATAGACTAAAATAAAACCCTGACAGTAAAAACGAACATCATTGACGTGACTGAGCAGCTTTGGAATTCATGCACTTCTTGAATCCAAAAAATTTTCATTATTTTAATAAAAACATAAGTAATATTCAGAAAAATAGTTGACTTTTTTTTGTCCTTGAAGAGCTTGAGATGCTTCATTTACAGATTATGTTAGAGATGATGTGTGCAAAACCGCATAATAAACTCTTAATTTCTGACGAGCTTGAATATTGTCAAACTCTCCATGAGAGTCTGGCATAAAGTAGGACAGTAAACTTTCTCTTTTGTTTTTGCAGACACATTAAATACAGAGTTCAGTAAAAATACAAAGCAACATTTATAAATATACTTCTTAAATGAGACCTTAATTCAATAATCCCACACTCATTCTAAAACGAGTAAATATTGGATACATAAGACAAAATGTTGACATAAAAAGGTTCCTAAAATATAATACTGTAAAGTGTTTACAGTACAATCTATGCGCTTCATGGGATGCAGCATCAATGATGCAGAAACAGCTGTGTTTGCTACCACCTTGTGGTTGGACTGAGAACAACACGTATATTTTAATGTTTCTGTTCACATTTCTCTGGATTTGCTAAAAAATTATGAGGAAGGTGGTATTAAGGCAATTGATTTTGAAATCATGAATGGTACTTTAAAAATTAGATGGCTTCAGTCCCTTCTAAAAAACGGTGATCTTATTTGGTTTGCTATACCGTCATTCATATTTCAGAAAGTAGGAGGTATTGAGTTGTTATTGAAATGTGATTTTGAATTATCTAAACTCCCCCTACAGCTCTCTGCTTTCCATAAACAGGTTTTGTTACAGTGGAAGTTGATGTTCAAACACAATTTCAGCCCTCATAATGTCCCACTATGGAACAACAGAGCAATTCTATGGAGTAGAAAATCTATATTCATAAAAGATTGGTGGAATAAACAAATATGGTCAATCACTCAATTACTAGATGGAAATGGTGAAATTTTAAGTTTGGAGGAATTTAACAGGAAATATGGAATTGTTTGTTCATTAACATTTTATAAGAAAGTATTACGTAGCATCCCTGATGTCCTTTTTCAGTCAATTAAAAACAATTTATCTCATCCCTATATTCCAAGACTCCATAAGATTCAAATTGAGTATGTGGACATTAGGGAAAATAAATGCAACAACAGGTTTTTAAACCAATATTCGATAAATAACATGTACCCAGGAAGAACAAAAAGCACAGCTCTATTACAAACTTTTAACAATTCTACAAGAGTCAAAATAAGAACAAATTATTTGAGATTTCCGATTCCTCCTAAACTTAAAGAACTACATTTTAAATTTATAAATAACATATATCCTTCAAACCAATTCTTAAAAGAGAGATTTAATTTTAATGTAGAAAATTGTGGTTTTTGTAAGACTCAATTGGAAACAACTAAACATTTGTTTTATGAATGTGAAGAAGTATTGAACTTGTGGGAACAACTTCACAACTTTCTGTCTGCTAAGGGAATAAACTTGGATTTTGTTTCCTTAGAAAATATTCAATTTGGTTTATTCATTAAAGATAAAAACTTAGAATTTATTGTAAATGTTCTGATTATTGTAACAAAATACTATATCCATAAATGTCGATACGCAAAATGCTCCCTTTCTATCAGTGCTCTAAAAAATGATATTTCTTTTTTCAAAAGTTGTCTAAAAAAGATGCAGAATGCAAATGCAGTAAAATTATATGAGTTAATGGAAGTTTTTTAGTTTCTAGCCCCCTGATTTGTATGTTTTTTTATTTATTGTTATTTTTATTTTTTCTATTTTCATCTTTTAATTTCTTTTTTTTATTTTATTTTTTTATTCTGTGAAGGACTTATTTTAAGTATTATTGAGACTCTTCTTGAACCTTTGCAATCATAATGTATTATAGTCATAGGAGATGTGATTCTTGTATGATATATTGTTGGTGTTTTTGACAATATGTTATTGTGAGTTTTGTCATTGTCATTGTTACTTTTGTTTATTACAAATAAAAAAATAAAAAATAAAATAAAAATTAAATAAAAAATCACATTTCTCTGAAAACAATTCACTGAGGCAGAAACACAACTTCAACAAAACTTAACACACAAGTTTAGCTTAGTTTTTTTTGTTTTTTTTGTGTGTGTGTGTGTGTACTGACCCTTGAAGGCAAGCGGCCACACAGTGTAGTAGCGGGCCCAGTTGTGTGTGGGTCCTGGCAGGTCCAGATACCACGGAGAGGCCAGAATCACCCTGAGCCCAGCTTTAACCACCCTGCGTACTTCACACAGGTAACAACCCTGTTTCCAAACTTCCACCACTGACAGAGAACGGTGCTGCAACACAAAGCTTCACAACCTTAGATTAACTCGACGACGTCATCAGATGACACTCATCTAAACATTAATCAGCAAATTCACTTTAAACCAATAAATCTGACAACTTTAAAATGACTTATTATAGAAACAATGCATATAATAATAAAGAAAGTATAATAGCTCAGTCTTTAATGATCAAAAATAATAATCTATTTAAGCCACAAAATTTTCATTTTGTTTCAGTTGGATAAACATGTGACTGTTTAAATATTCATGAAAATAAAAATAAACATTTCTATGGAACCAATTGTTTTAAAATGGGAAAACAGATCACTAACTAGTACTACTATTGTTAAAATAATTCTAAAATTTTAAACATCCATCCATCCATTTTCTTTACCCGCTTCTTTCTTTTTGGGTCGCTCCATGAAATGCAAACAGGCAGACTGATGCTCAGCTGTAACCTCAGTTTAATCGTAGCGAGACATTTGAAGGTTGGTGCTGTGCATTTGAAAATGCATTTGCTGAAATTATATATAGAGGTACTCCCCGACTTACGAGCGCATCGACATACGAGGTTCCGGACTTACGAGCTCACTAACGAACAGTAAATTTGTAAAGAACATACAGAAAATACAGCACTTTTATGTGTTTTTAGATGAAAGTGTGTTAGCTAACCGTTTAGAAACAAGTTTCTGAGCATGTTTATGAACTAGTATGAACGTTTGTGATGAAAAACGAGTGTTCGTAGTAGCGCTAGCATAAATTTTCCGACTTACGACAGAAAATCCGGACTTACGAGCAATACGTGTTTCGGGTTCCGACGTACGAGATTTCGTGTTACGAGCACCTCGTAGTAACGGAACTCACTCGTAAGTCGACATTTTTTCTAATTGCCGCCCAATTTCCCACCTCCCATTTCTGTCTAAAAGCAGTTGCTGCTCAGCTGCACCTACAGCAACACTCCCTGTATGAGAAGTTCCAGTCTGGATTCAGAGCAGCTCACAGTACTGAGACTGCATTGCTGAGAGTTACAAATGATGTCCTCATGGCTGCTGACACTGGTTCTCCCTCCATCCTTGTCCTCCTTGACCTCACTGCAGCTTTCGACACTGTGGACCATAATATCCTCCTCCACCGTCTTCATGTGGAGGTCGGTCTCTGTGACACTGTCCTGGACTGGTTCAAATCTTTCCTCTCCGATAGGCTGGAATGTGTTAGTCTTGGCAATGCCACTTCCCAGACAGTCGGTGTCTCCTGTGGTGTCCCTCAAGGGTCAGTTCTGGGGCCCCTGCTGTTTTCCCTTTACATGCTGCCTTTAGGTCAAATTATTAATCAGTTCAACATTTCTTTTCACTGCTATGCCGACGATACACAGCTTTACATCAGGACTGGAGCATCCTCATCATCCCCATCTCCATCTTCACTCACTGCCCTCTCTACCTGCCTGGAGGAAATAAGGGCATGGATGAATCAGAACTTTCTTCAATTAAACTGCTCCAAGACTGAGGCCATATTGATTGGCACCCCTCACCAGATACAAACATCAACTTTAACAACAATCTCCTTCTCTGGTCAAGACATCCCCCTCTCCACCTCTGTTACAAATCTTGGAATAAAAATGGACTCTCATCTTACATTTGAAAATCACATTAAGCATCTGTTTAAAACCTGCTTCTTCCATCTTCGAAACATCTCCAGACTTCGCCCATCTCTGACTTTTTCTGATGCTGAGAAACTCGTCCATGCCTTTGTCTCCTCCAGGCTCGACTACTGCAACTCCCTGTTTATTGGAATCCCTGGTAAATACCTTCAAAAGCTTCAATATATTCAAAACAGTGCAGCAAGGATTTTATTGAAAGCTCGTAAATTTGAACATATTACACCCGTTCTCCATAACCTCCATTGGTGTCATGAT
Organism: Garcialebias charrua; assembly: GCA_038048925.1. Classification (NCBI taxonomy): domain Eukaryota; kingdom Metazoa; phylum Chordata; class Actinopteri; order Cyprinodontiformes; family Rivulidae; genus Garcialebias; species Garcialebias charrua. Next base: position 3,917 of record JBBPBX010071264.1, on the reverse strand, counting down.
CCCATCCTTGACAATTGGCTTCCTGTCACCTACAGAATTCAGTATAAAACTGCTCTCATTATTCATTCATTCATTCAACCTTTATTTAGTCAGGTAAATCTTTTGAACCTCATGGGCTCATTTACGAAAGCGACCTGCTAAAACTAAAGAACAATGAACAGCAGTGATAGAATTGCATTAAACAATAAACAAACAAACAATAAACAATAGAAAACAAAAAGAGAGAAAAAAACAAAATATTTTTTTTTCTTTTTTTTTCTTTTCTTTTTTTAACAAAGTATCAAAAAACTAGCAAAACATTATAAGGTAGACGTATAAAATCAAAGAGGAACAAATCTGCATTGGTTTTTGCCAGGATTCCAACAGATTACACACCAATGCTTACACAGAACTTCACCTGACTATCTAAAGGACATTCTTGCACCATATTCATCCACCCGGTCTCTACGATCACAGAACAGTAATCTACTTCACATTCCACGAACCAAATTAAGGACCATGGGAGACTGGGCATTCTGTGTGGCTGCCCCCCGCCTATGGAACTCCCTCCCTGACTACCTGAGAGCTCCACAGTCACTGGTTGACTTCAAAAACGGCTTAAAGACTTTTCTTTTTAAGCAAGCCTATTCTGCCTCCACATGATTTTATCTTTGATCTTGGTTGATATTATTATTGATTTTACTTGATTTTATCACTTGTTTTATTTATTTATTTTTTAAGCAGGCCTATTCTGCCTCCACATGATTCTGTCTTTAATCTTAGTTGATATCATTATTGATTTTACTTGATTTTATCACTTGTTTTATTTGTTGTAGCACTTTGAGATTTTTATTAAATGAAAAGTGCGCTATAAATTGAATTTATTATTATTATTATTAAGTCGGGGATTACCTGTATACTGTATATAAACTCACAAACACAAAACCAAGTTAACCCTAAAATAAAATAGTGACAGAAGTTATTTGTTGGAGTGTACTCACTTGTTTATTATTGTCAAAAGCCTCCTGCCACACAACAGACGTCTTGTTGAGAGCTGATGTGATGTTTGTAATTCTGTTGATGCATTAGTGTGTCAATAAATATGTTATTTTTCTCATAACTTTCTATAAATGTGTTTCCCCCTGTAGCTTACTTCTCCATGTGGAAAGCTTCCAGTTTAAGGAAGTCAACTCCAAATCCCATCTTCTGCATGAATGCACGGATGTAAGGGTTTGATCTCCTACGTAAAGAAGTAGGAGACATTTACACTAATGCTTTACAAATTAATGTTTACTTATAAATTTTGAAAAGTTAAACACTTTACAGGTAAATCTTTTTGTCTCGTTGTTTACGTAAATTTTACAATGTGATGTAATTTTCAATGGTTAACTCTCCTACCAGCAAGAATGGTCAACCTCATCCCCTCCTAAGTGGACATAGGAGTCAGGAAACACTGAAGCCACTTCCCTAAACAGTGATGTCATGAAGTGGTAGGTGGATGGTAAAGCAGGGTTTACAGGTCCAAAGGTGCCTGCAGGAGCACCCCATCTGTAGCAGGGTGTCAACAAGTCAGACTGACCTGAGAAACCCATGAAGATCAGTGTTATTTACATTCTGTCTGTCTGTCTGTCTGTCTGTCTGTCTGTCTGTCTGTCTGTCTGTCTGTCTGTCTGTCTGTCTGTCTGTCTGTCTGTCTGTCTGTCTGTCTGTCTGTCTGTCTGTCTGGGTCACGGGGGTCAGTGGTGCCCATATCCAGCAGTCACTGTGTAAGAGTGGGGGACACCCTGGACAAGTCTCCAGTCCACCACAGAGACACATAGAAACAAACAAGACAAGCAAGTGTCACCTGCCGCCTTACATACTAAGATGATCTAATTACTCTCGGCTACTACCACATCCAATTTTAGCTCAGTGTCTGTGAAACTGACTGAGTTATAGTCATTTTTGTGTAGGCCACTGTGGATTAGCTGAGACAATTTACAGTTAGACTGGTGACAGACCACTCCAGCTGTTGGTGGGTCACACTGATGGACAGATCTGGAGTTCATAAAAGGGTCAAGACAGAAGCACATTCAAAATAAACATTATTCAGATTCTAACATCTGAGATCTGGATCTAGTTAAACATGTTTCGAGTGCTACTCATTCTGACTCATAGCTTTACCTTTTCCCCAAGATTGTGTGTGGCCTGGAGTATCAAACTCTGGAAGGACTCTTATTCCCCTCATCCTGGCATATGAGATCACCCTTCTCACATCCGACTGCCTGTAGATGTGAGTCATTGGGTGGAAAGCCCCCTGAATCAAATCCAGAGGTCTATGGTCAGAGCAGAGGTTGATTTCCAGCACGTGTTCATTCACATGCAGTTGATCCGTTACCAACAAAAAGAATCTCAGGACGCTTCAAAGAAAGCACTTGTTAAAGCTCTCTCCATGTCTAACTGCACTTTTATAGTCCTAAAAGTTTAACTCTGTGAAGCGGGTCCAGATCACCTCCAAAACTGACGTTCATATGACGTACAAATGCGGTCATGGTTGACGTCAAAATAGACCTTGTTTGCACGTCGGGGCGACGTCTAGAATTGGTCTTCGACCAACGGGCTCTATATAGACGTCACCTCGACGTCCCCTGGACGTCTACTGTTTAGTGGGGTCCGGTCACACGACCTGAAAGTAGATAGAAAACGGACTTTCTGTTTCCTGTTCGCTGCTGGAAGCAGCGCGAGGGAGCTCATGTCTCGGACGTAACTAAAAGGAGATGAATGGCTTGATATCAGCTGTGACACGTCCTGATATAACTTTCTGCATGTCCCAAAATAACTAGTTTGTTCCAGACACTGGTGAGTGTATAAATTCGTTTTGTTGGAGTTGTGCCATAAATTTTGCCACAATTTTGTCCGGGTGTTTAGTTCATAGAAGTGGGTCAGCCTAGTTTAGGTTGGGTTTATATTTTTTATATAACGTAGTCTGATTTTAGACAGAGTGGACAGCTGTGTTATTGTGAAATAAACAGTTTAAAGTTTCTAGTGTGTTGTCACTGTTACTGTATTAATACTGATCTGTGTTCTGATCTATCCTTGTCAAGGCAGACCTTCATATGAAATGAATTAAACTCCAGAAGAGCTCAGTCAGGATGCAGATGAGGAGCAGCTACAAATACACTGTCAATGTTGCTCAGGTAGTACCATATAAAACAATTTCTTCATGCACAAACAGAAAGGTAGTCATCTGTAACAGGAGAACAGGTCAGAGCTGAATAAAAACCAGCTGGAAAAAGTAAATTTAAAGTATTAAATATTATACAGGACTTCCTTGTTTTGTCATCATTGTTTAACACTGTTAGACATTTTTCTGCAAGCATAAAAAAACCTCACAATTTCAAAGGTTCAATTAACATTAATGTGTGTTCAGCATCTTTGCCCTTTTGTAAATGTGTCACATAAAACTCTTGTCTAATCCTGTGCCTTTTTCTCTCCAAGGGGTGGACGACGCATCAAGCTCATAACAGAAGCTGTGAATTCATGTGGAAAGTGACTGGCTGCATGAGAAACACATACATAATGTTACACAGAACTAGACCAGTTAACTATACTGGGGCTTACGTGACACTTCTTCAGATTGTGTGTGTGCTGCAGTTTAGTGTGAGAAAAAAATTACATTTGCTGCACTCCTTGTTTTGAAATATTTTTACAGCTGAATAATAACATAAGTGGTTGTTTTTTCTCATTTAATAAAAATGAATGTGGTAAACATTCATGAAACATTTGATTCAGCACTAACATGTAAACATGATGAAATTGATCACATTTTATAGTAAACATTTGATGTATTAACATATTTCATTAACAGGGATTAACCTGTCAAAATAAAAGTTGAATGAATTTCAGGTAAGAAATAAACTTGTAATGAAACAGATCCATTTTGAAGTAAACATTTCAAA
>JBBPBX010071263.1:0-18371 GCA_038048925.1 Garcialebias charrua | reverse complement strand
AACCATCTGGCGGCTGATGTGAAGAACTTTGAGTTAAGGGCGAGGCAAAGCTCCGCGTACAAGCAATACGCCTCTGTACGACGTACGGATGCCGTAGCAAAAGCGTAGCAAAAGCGTAGCCCCGCGCAGCCCCTCAGGGCACGAACGCGCAAAGCTCTTTTTTTACGACTGCGCACGCTTGCGCGGTGTCTGACCATAAACTTCCCCGGCGCCGGACTGTTTTGTATGTTACACAAATGAATTAAATTCCTCTTCTTTATCGCTGATCGGGCCTTTTCTTTTGTTTTGTTTTTTGCCTAAAGTCAAGTAATCGCTTCATCCTCCGTTCACTCCATGACTGAAATGAATGAATTCATGTCCTACCTGGCAGCGCGTGGTTTTAAATATTTCCTGGTGGGCTTAGCTGCTGGAATAACGCTCCTTGTTTTTATTTTTATTTTTTAGAAATTTATATTAACATATAAAGTAAGTGTTACAAAGAACATAAGGTCGTTGTTGTTGTTATTGTTGCCTTTAATTGCCGAGTGTTTTCACACGAACATGCCGGTTAAACTGTAAATAAAATAAACAAAAATGCCAATACTTAGTATTGCAAAATTCAAATAAACACAAACTTAAACATAGACTTAAGAACTAGAATAGATTAGAATATATTAATTGAATAAAATTAAATTGATTAAATATATTAATTTGATTGAATAGATTAAACATAGACTTAAGAACTAGAATAGATTTAACCAACCAGTTATAAACATCAGCATTTAAATATCACAGTGCAGCAACAAAGCTATCATTTAGCTAACTAGCCTTTCATTTTATATTTTCTTTTTTATACAAGAAACATGTGTTTCTTTTTTATAAAATGAATAAATAAATAAATAAATGAAATGAAAGTTAGCTAACTAGCTGCTACCCATTAGCATCTTATTAGCTCTAAGCTAATTCACCAAAACCCACGCTTAGAACTACAAAATAACATATCTCTCACATCTTACAGCATTAAATATAACTTACCACGTTGGGCAATAATCATGAACACAAGTAAGATATGATTTTATGTTAGATTTGGCTTGTTATTTTCAGCTAACGGCTAAATAAAACCCACTTCCGGTCCGCCGTTGATTCACTTCCTGTTTAACCGTCAACTCACTTAAACAAAAAGTAAAGCTATAGAGCCCTCTAGTGGAAAATGGGAGGAGTGAATCCAACATCCCGGCCCCGATGACCTCGATAGACGGTCATCCGAGAAAATTGGTGAGCGACAAGCTAGAATTAAATAACCTTACTTAACTACTCAAATTTAACCTTGTAATAAGAAACCTTTCAAATGAAAATATCTGTTACATATTTTCATGGTGATAACTTGACTTAGAGTAATAATTAACAGTTTACAGTAATCGTGAACATGAAAATAAGAAAAATCATCTATAACATATGAAGAAAAGAAAAACACACAAGCTGAAGGTAATTAGAGCCTACTCATTCATATTTCATTCTAGCAAACATAGCTTGTGTATTGGCCGGTCGTCTAACCACCGGCCCCATTGCTCAGCAATGTCACTTGGGATGGTTTCATCCCAACCTCGCTTCATGCGACATAGTGTCTGAAATAGTGTCTTTCCCCTTAGAATGAACGGGCCAACTAACCCCAGGGGGTCATAAACTGAACTTATTGTGCTTAGCATGCCTCTTTTTGTGCTGGGTTTGTCCTTGACCTTGATAATGAAGGTGATGCAGTCATCTGTTGTGTCCCAGAACACCCCCAGAGCTCTTTCCAATGATGGATCTCCATCCAGGTCCAACAATGGCACTTGATTTGCATGTTCCTCCTCTGGGATAGACTTCAGGACCTCTGTTGAATTGCTTGTCCATTTAGTCAAGCGAAACCCTCCTTGCATGAGTAGGTCGATCAGCTGCGCTGCTAGACGGATGGCTTGTTGAGGTGAGTCTGAAGATTTCAGGCAATCATCTACATAAAAGTTTTGTTCTACAGTGGAGATGGTATCTGTTTCATACAGATGTGCCTGATCTGATGCACATCTCCTCAATGCAAAACTTGCTGCGCTTGGAGACCACACTCCGCCAAAGAGGTGAGACGTCATACGGTAAGTAACTACTTCATTGTTAGGATCATGGTCTTTCCACCACAGGAACCGTAACACATCTCTGTGTTCCGGAGTTACATGTATCTGATTGAACATTCCCTCAATGTCTGCCATTACAGCAACTGGACCTTGGCGGAAGCGGATCAGTACATTTATTAATTTGTTTGTCAGATCTGGTCCCTGGTGGATGACGTCGTTGAGAGATGTTCCATCGTACTTGGCTGCGCAGTCAAAGACGACTCGAACCTTTCCAGGCTTGCGCGGATGAGTTACTGGGTGATGTGGGAGATACAACACTTTACCATCAGTGCGGTCAAGCGAAGAGGCTGGGACCTCCTCTGCATGTCCTTTATTGACGGTTGACTTCATTGCCTCCATGTACTTTTCTTTCAGGTCTGGGTCCTTTGTTAATCTGCGTTCCAGTAGTTGTAGTCTCTGTGTTGCTAAGTTGATATTGTTAGGCAGTGTAACTGCTTCTTTCTTAAAAGGTATGTCTAAGGTGTAGTGTGAGCCTTCTTTGGAAAGTGAGTTTTCCCACAGTTTAATCACCTTCTGGTCATTGATTGACAGATTGTTATCTTGAGTGGGGTCATCAAGTTTCCAAAATCTTTCCACTTGTGTCTGCAGACTTTGATCTGACTTGAGGAAGTAGGCCTTAGCTTTCCTACCTTCTTTGTAATCGACGGGTCCATTTATGGCCCAGCCGAGTACTGTTCTGGTAGCGTAAGGGTCATTATCACCTCCCACGCGGTACTCTTCAACTCTGAGAAGACGTGGAGCATCTTGTCCAATGACGAGGTGCACATCATTGGCCTTGAGGCTGGGAATAGGGATGTCTGCTAAGTGATCCCATCTGGCTACCTCGTCAGGTGTCGCGAGACAGCTAAGTCCTATGTTTAATTTCTTAAGTGTTCTCACACCATTAAGCGTGTAGATGATGTCATCGTGTAGAGAGCTAATCTCAAGATCTACACTTCTAGTAAATATTCCTTCTTGGCTACTTCCTACTGTATCAAGGTCTAACCTTGCAGGCTTGCCATTGACCTTGAGTCTCTTGGTCAGTTCTTCTGACACTAAACTGGTGTTGGCTCCAGGATCGAGTAATGCATATGTGACAGAACTGATGTTTGTAGCTTTGCCCCTAACGACCACAGGAACAATAGGCAAACAAACTTTACCATTTGCAGCTCCAGCGAACCCACAGGTGACATTAGGTGATCTGGTAGTTTGTGTTTGTTGGGTAGTTTTATTGTCATCAGTGGTGTCCTGCCCTGCTGTAGCGTTCTGTCTGTTAGTGTGGTTAGGATGCAACCATGTGTTATGTTTCTGTCCACAGCCAGGAACGTTGCACACCCAATTGCGCGTGCAAATCTCAGCGTTGTGACCCATCATAAAACAATTTTGACACAGGTTCTTTCCTTGAACGAACACAAGACGCTCTGGCACTGTTAGTGATCTGAAATCTGGGCACTGGTTTAAGAAATGGTGCTCTGAACATTTGAGACATTTTAAATAAGCTGGCTTCTTGGTACGTGTGGACTTATTCTCCTGGACTGCAGCTGCCTTGACAGTGGTGGGGTAGCTTTGATGATGTTTCTTAGAGACTTTGGTAGGTGATGTAAAGTTGTTTGGCTTCTCCTGCTTCTTGTAGCTAATTAACCCACCAAAGACTGGATCTGATCTCTTTTCAGCCTCTGTCTCCACAAAGCTGACGACGTCGTCGAGTTTCGGTAGACGTCCCTCCTTTGTGATGTCATGGTTTTTATTTAACCACTTGGCCCTGAGATCTGATGGTAGCTTGCTAATTATCTCAACTAATGTACGGCGGCCACTAAGCTCTTCTTCACATTTCATGGCAGCAAGTGTGTCCTTACAGCCTCTTAGTTGGTCTGCGAAGTCTCTCAGTTGTGTACTGTCTCTGATCTCTTTAAAGTTCAAAACCTTTTCAACCCAAGCTTGGGAGATGGAATGAGGATTTCCGAATCTTGATTTTAGTCGCTCAAGTGCTTCTTTGAAACCTGCGCTGGGACTAAGGTTGTATAGACAGTGACTAATAGCATCTCGAGCTTTTCCTTCAGTGTACTGGTGCAAACGAGTTAACTTTTCTTCAGCAGAAACAGACTCTTTGTCCACCATCGTAGTAAAAAGCCTCATGAACTTCCAATACTGGAGGGGGTCACCATCAAACTTGATCATATCTGTTGGTGGGAGCCTGAGAGAGTCTACTTGGGCTTGATACTGCTGCCTTGAAAACTCTAGCAGTTGTGAGATCGAATCATCTGCTATCTGAGATGTTGATGGTTGTATTATAGTAGGGATTTTGCTAGTTCTAGGTGTAGAATGAAGATCTGCAGCTAGGGCTTGCATCTTTTGCTGATTATGTAGCATCTGTGCGTCCAGCTCAGCCTTGTGATGTATTCGCTGAAGTTCCAGCTCAAACTCCACTTTGTTGAGTCTAATTTGTAGCTCAAAGTTTTCCTTCTCTTTCTTCCTTAGGGCTTGGATTTTCTCCAGTTCTGCTGATGTGGAATTTTTATCTTTCATGTCAGATGGTGGTTCACTAAATAAATCAACTTTAGTGACATCTGACTCATCATCAACATTTGGATGGACACCAGCTCCATCTTCCTCTTCTTGCAGCCAGGCTAGAGCCTCGTGACGCACATCATGAACATTCATCAAGATAAGCTTCTCATAAGCATCAGACTCTTCTTTGTCAATATCATCGGTGAGCTGAGTATGATAGCATCTATGAATTTCTCGAAGCTGTGCAAGTGCTAAGTCGAGGCTTTGCAGCACTGACCTTAATTCTTCTGGCTTATTTTCTCTGATTTTTTCATTTGCAGTTGTTATCATCTTAGTTACAGCTGCTTTAGCTTGTCCTCTCTTCCTCTTTAGTGCTGCAAGGTCTTCAGACATGGTTGCCTCGTGTTTAACTTTATGTTACAAAGAACATAAGGTCGTTGTTGTTGTTATTGTTGCCTTTAATTGCCGAGTGTTTTCACACGAACATGCCGGTTAAACTGTAAATAAAATAAACAAAATGCCAATACTTAGTATTGCAAAATTCAAATAAACACAAACTTAAACATAGACTTAAGAACTAGAATAGATTAGAATAGATTAATTGAATAAAATTAAATTGATTAAATATATTAATTTGATTGAATAGATTAAACATATACTTAAGAACTAGAATAGATTTAACCAACCAGTTATAAACATCAGCATTTAAATATCACAGTGCAGCAACAAAGCTATCATTTAGCTAACTAGCCTTTCATTTTATATTTTCTTTTTTATACAAGAAACATGTGTTTCTTTTTTATAAAATGAATAAATAAATAAATAAATGAAATGAAAGTTAGCTAACTAGCTGCTACCCATTAGCATCTTATTAGCTCTAAGCTAATTCACCAAAACCCACGCTTAGAACTACAAAATAACATATCTCTCACATCTTACAGCATTAAATATAACTTACCACGTTGGGCAATAATCATGAACACAAGTAAGATATGATTTTATGTTAGATTTGGCTTGTTATTTTCAGCTAACGGCTAAATAAAACCCACTTCCGGTCCGCCGTTGATTCACTTCCTGTTTAACCGTCAACTCACTTAAACAAAAAGTAAAGCTATAGAGCCCTCTAGTGGAAAATGGGAGGAGTGAATCCAACAGTAAGAAAGACCGCAGCAGCGGAGCGAACAGCTGCTCGTCTGGAGCAAAGCCAGCGCTTGTATCACTGAGCTGTCAATCATTTCAGTAGGCGTGTCAGCAAGTGACCAATCAGCGACCTCAGTTTGTCCTACTCTGCGCGCAGCTGATCACATTACAACAAGGATTTGGAGCGAGAACGCGAGCATTTAACGTGAGAAAGAAAGCAGAGCTCTGCCCGTGAACGCGTGCGCACAGAATGTGCGCATAGAGCAGCGTATATGGAGAACGCTCAGCTTTGCCTCGGCCTTCAGTCCTTTTCTTACACAGTATAATGCTACCACCAACATGCTTGACAGATGGAGTCTTCAGGACTGAAAGCCTCACTTTGGTTCTTCTTCTTGTCTTTGTCTCAGCTCAATCTGCGTCTCATCTGACCATCAAACTTTTCTCCACACGACACTTGTCTCGTCCATGTGGGCATCTGAAGGTTCCAGTTCAGCTCAAAGGTCCTGGAGCTTCTTGTCCCTCTCAGTCCACGGGGATGTAAGACTGTCTTTGCTGTGGACAGAGGGACTCAAATGTTCCAGCAGTTTCCAGTTCCGGGTAGTCTTGAGTTATGGAGGTTCTTGGATTTTTCCTGAACATCTGAACCAACTTCTTTTGATTAGAGAATCAAAACTCGAGACTTCAGTGGAAACTACCAGAACTCATGATCTCAAATGAGAAGTTACCGGTCGTCTTTAAGTTAACTGGGGTCTAAGCCCGCTGTAGAGCGGGCATGACGTCATGCATTTAAATAGCCGCTGTAAACAAAGAAGACGGCATGTGACGTGTTCATGTCAAGTCTGTTGGACAACAGAGGCTTCAAACTTTATAAAAGTAGTGTTTTTATATTGATTTTACTTCAAAATACAACCAGAAATATGACAGGTAATTTTTGCCATATTGTGTGTGCATTTTACACACGTGGAGCGCATTTTTTTTGGATGTTTTATTACCAAAAAGTGAATGAATTTAAAATGAAACTCATATTTCCGATTTTCCTGAACTCACCACAGTTGTGAAGCAACCAATCCGAAAGCATGGCATCAATTTTCTCTCATGATCGCAAAAAAAAACAAAAAACAGAAACATGAAGTTTTGGCGATTGTGTGGGAAGGAAGCACCGTTGACAGTTTGGACCTTTGCAGGTTTGTTTGGTTTTTTGATTATTTAGTGTGCATTAGTGTGTGTGTGTGCAGAGTTTTGTAGTCATTTTTTGGTCTGTTTGTCAGAATGAAAGGGGGAAAAAAACACAGAGAATTTGTGATGGAGATACTGTGTTGACACATTTTGTAAATAGTTGTAAAAAAACGCATCGGAAATTGCCCACAACAAAGTTTGTACGCAAGTTCTTAAAATTTACCAATGAAATTTTCATTCTAGGCTGTCAAAATGGTTCGTTCAATATTTTTGTGAATTTCACAGTTGTTGTGTCTTTACTCCAACAAAGTATATTTTAAAGATGAAAGAATAATCCACTCGGTTATGGAAAAGAACGTGTGTAGGAGCCATATAAAGGATTTAAGTTTAAAAGAAATGTTTATTTTGTTGCCTGAATTGATTCTGTGAGTTACAGCCAGGTTCTATTGTTTGAAGAAAAATAAGCATTTGGAATTGTATGCTGTTGAAGCTTATGACGTGGTGCCTTCTGATTGGCTGTTGAAATGGGTATAAATAGGACGTAAGCATTCGTTTATTCAGTAGAAGTCTGGCACCCGAAGAGTAACACAGTCTTTTGACCGTCACTTTCTATTTGTTTTGAATCTGTATGCCTTTTTTTTGTGTATATTTTTATTAAGTTCAGTAAAGACACAAATATAATCGCTGGATTCAAGACCTCCTTTTTTGAAGAAATGTGTCGCGTATGAAAGAGCTTGAAGGGGCTAGACTAGTGAGAGCTTCTGCACTTACATCAAGTCAAAAGACTGAACATCAAGTCAAAAGAACTCTCATTCAGGACTCTTTCAAGACCAAGACAGAAAGGAAAGAGGACTTAGGACAATCTGAGAGTCGACTCCATCAAGGACCTTGCCGGAGTTGAAAAATAAAAGCTGCGAGCGCCGCCGTTGAGAGCAACAGAAACTTCAGGTTGGTTGCTAAGCAACAAAAAACGGTTGGTTGTTAAGCTAACAGGCGAACGGAGCCAGCATCTCCATTAACTCTGTGAACTGTGAAACAGAAATCCTACACATAAAGGAACTCTTTCACACACGTTTGTGTGATCGTTTTAGAAGAGTTAGAAGCTGTGGAAGCTCACAGTTTGTGTGTAAAGATTTAAAAGTAAAGTAAACGGGACAAGATGTCAGACGTTGGTGAAGTTGCGGCCGTTGGCCAGAAGAGGGAGCCAAAGCCCACAGAACGAGCTGTTGATGAGAAACTTATCAGATTAAAAGGAGCCAGAAGAGGCAAGCTGTCACAATTAACAAAAGAGAAGAATAACATTGAAAGATTGAAACAAAATGAATGCAATGTTGATTTCATAGCTAAAGAATCTTTACCAAACTTTGTCAAATGCCTGGGAGAGTATAAACGCATTAATGAAGAACTGTGTGAACTGTTAAATGAAGATGATAAATGCAAAGACCAAGATGTTTTCGAGCATAGACATTCTGAGTTTAAACTTTTCATACAAAGCATTATACAATGGATAAACGATGTAATATGCCCTCCAGAGGATGATGTTGGTCCACACAACAGTGTTTCAAAGGCTAACTCAGTTATAAGCAGTGCATCACAAGGATCAAGTACAATTTCAACGCGGCTGAGAATTAAAGCAGAACGTGAAGCACTCTTAGCAAGAGCAGCAGCTATAAAAAACAAAGAAGCCATTCAACTAGAAGAAGCCCGTCTGAAATTTAGAAAAGAGCAACTAGAAATTGAAACAGAACTTGCTATTTCAGATGCAAAATTAAAGGTGTATGAAGAGTTTGAAGACGCTCAGAAGTCTGAGGTTGATTATTTTCAAGCTACTCCAAAACTCAGAACTGAGCCTGTTCATTCTGCAGGCAAATCAGAAAAACAAGAAACATTCTCAGAGGATGGACAGCAGGCAAATCTCAACCCTCCTGTATCAAAGAAGTCTCCTTCAAAGAGCACTCCAACACATGTCCAGTGTTCTGATGCTTTTTCAGCTGATCTGTTTCAGGTTCTGCAGCAACAAAATCACCATACTGAAATGCTCATAAAACAGCAAGGCTTGTCCCGACTTCCTCAGAGAGAAATTTCAGTATTTACAGGTGACCCCCTTACCTACAGATCCTTCATAAGAGCCTTTGAGCATGCCATTGAGAACCAAACGGATAGCCAACAAGATCGTTTGTATTATCTAGAACAGTTCACAGGCGGAGAACCGCTAGAACTTGTACGTAGTTGTGAGCACATGAAGCCAGACAGAGCTTATAGAGAAGCAAGAGTTTTGCTTGATCGACACTATGGAGATGAGTTAACCATTTCCACAGCATATATCAAAAAGGCTATGGAATGGCCTCAAATAAAACCAGAAGACAGAAAGGGGCTGAATACATTTGCATTATTTCTGATTGGATGTTCCAACACATTGAACGATGTGGACTACATGTGTGAAATGAACAACCCAACAAACATGAAAAGCATATTGTGCAAACTTCCATATAAACTGAAAGAAAAGTGGAGAAGTCATGCTTACAACTTTAAAGAAAGAAAAGGAACACCAGCCAAATTTCCTGATCTTGTAGAGTTCATCTACCAACAAGCAAAGATTGCCAATGATCCGTTATTTGGAGATATTCTTGATGCCACTCCAGGTAGTCAGAGTGGTGCACAAAAGAAATTTGACCAAGTTAAAGGCCTTTCAAAGAGAAGCAGTTTTGCTGTGAATATATCTCCTGCTGAAAAGGATGCAACAAAGAGTCAACAGGATGAAACTTCTTCATTCAAAACAGTCAGTGCTTTTCAAAGCCCATGTCTTTATTGTAAGGACAGCCATGCTTTGAGTGTTTGCAACAAAATTAAAGAAAAGCCTTCGAAAGACAGAATACAGTTTCTGAAATCACAAGGTCTTTGTTTTGGATGTCTAACTGCAGGTCATCTATATAAAGACTGTAGAAAAAAGGCCTCATGTTCGGACTGTTCTCTTAAGCACCCCACTATTCTACATGTGTTGAAGCAGGATGTTGTGTCAGAAGAAAACAATGTGGATGACAACCCACAAAACACAAGTGAAGTTACAAGTGCTCTTGTGTCTGCTGGTTGTAAAAGTGAAGTCACTGGGGCCGGAGAAAATGACTGCATACTTCCCATTGTACCTGTACAAATAAGACACAGGAAAAACAGGAAGATCATTAAGACTTATGCATTCCTGGATCAAGGTAGCACAGCAACCTTTTGCACCGAGGATCTTGCGAATAAGTTAAACATTCGTGGGAAAAAGAAAGAAATCCTTCTTCGCACCATGGCACAGGAACAGAAAGTCTGTAGTTATGTTCTTACAGATTTAGAGGTCTGTGGCCTCGATGAACAAGACTTCATCACGCTGCCAGATGTGTACACTCAACCAGACATCCCTGCAACAAGGGGTAATATACCAAAAGAGCGAGATTTGGAGAGATGGCCTTACCTGAACCAAGTTCATCTTCCCAGACTAGAGTCAAATATTGGACTTCTCATTGGTGCTAATGCTCACAAGGCTTTGGAGCCATGGAAGATCATCAACAGCCAGAATGATGGACCATATGCTGTGAAAACAGCTCTGGGCTGGGTGGTAAATGGACCAGTCAGCAGATGTCAAGTTATGGACTTATGTGTCACTAAAAAACAAGATTTTCTTGTCAATCGTATATCTGTATTGAACATTGAAGACATGCTGGTGAAGCATTACAATGCAGATTTCCCAGAGCAACAGTATGAGGACAAACAAGAACCATCTCAGCAGGATAAGCAGTTCATGCATGCTGTAACTACATCAGCACAGCTCTCAGATGGTCATTATTGCATCAAGCTGCCTCTGAAAGATGACATGAGACCCCTTCTGGCACCAGAGACGGATAAAGAAAAAGACAGAGTCCCAACACCTCCCTCTCCTCCCAAGAAGAAAAAGAGTGAAACAAAGAAACGTTTTGCCGACTCAGATGAAGATGACGACGAGCATGTTCATATGAAAAAACACAAAAAGGAGAAGGCAAAGGAGGCAGGAAAGCATAAAGACAAAAGAGAAAAGGAAAAGAAAAAGAAAGCAAAGAAGGATGCTAGTGGTTCAACCAATCTGTTTAAAAAGTTAAACTGTGAGGCCAAAGATCGAGCTCCTCGCAGGCCACCAACTCATCCACCTGCTGTAGAGAAAAGCAGCAGCAAGCCCACAAAGTTAACAGGAAAGAGTGAAAAGTTTTCCAAGCCTGTTAAGAAGTCTGCTACACAGAAACCAGACCACGAGAAGACAGAGAGGACCAAGCAACAAGAGGCTTCCAGACTGGACCATAGTTCTGGCTTTAGCCTGGACAGTGATGAGCGAGAAGAGGAATGCACGGGAAAAGCAAGACCTACAGATGATTTCAGAGAACGAAAGGAGAGGCCTGAGGACGTGCAGCATCCAAGCTGGGAGAAGAAAATATCAGCTGATGATAGGAGGAAGAGGAGAGAGGACAGTGAGCTTAGACTCTATGTGGTCTGTGATGAAGATCAGGAGCCACCATAGAGCTCTGATAAATCTGACAAGAGTCAAGCCACTTTGAGTCTTGGAATGGACCTCAACATGGACTGGATGACTCTGGACGACTTCCAGACGCATCTGAATGGAGAATAAAATTTTTCATTAAGAGACTGTTTTGTAACCAAATTAAGCAAGCTTTTGTTTGATAAGTTACTGAAATATGTATGGCTCCAATTTAAGTTGAGTTAATAATTGATATGTTAATACATAGTCAATTAGGGGCCGGAAAATGTAGGAGCCATATAAAGGATTTAAGTTTAAAAGAAATGTTTATTTTGTTGCCTGAATTGATTCTGTGAGTTACAGCCAGGTTCTATTGTTTGAAGAAAAATAAGCATTTGGAATTGTATGCTGTTGAAGCTTATGACGTGGTGCCTTCTGATTGGCTGTTGAAATGGGTATAAATATGACGTAAGCATTCGTTTATTCAGTAGAAGTCTGGCACCCGAAGAGTAACACAGTCTTTTGACCGTCACTTTCTATTTGTTTTGAATCTGTATGCCTTTTTTTTGTGTATATTTTTATTAAGTTCAGTAAAGACACAAATATAATCGCTGGATTCAAGACCTCCTTTTTTGAAGAAATGTGTCGCGTAAAAAAGAGCTTGAAGGGGCTAGACTAGTGAGAGCTTCGGCACTTACAACGTGACTTTACTTGTCTTCAACTGGTCTCAACATTACACACACAAATCACAACGCCGGCAGATCACCTCTAGGTAACCCGGCAACTAGGGGAGTGGTTCCGCTGAAGTAAATAGTTCCGCTCAGAGCCATATAAAGTGAGAGTTGCGACACTTCCATAGAGTTCCGTTGTAAGAATGGAATGCGGAAGTCACATGGATCATGGAGGGGGCGATTTGTTCCATGGCTCTGTTTAACAGTCTGACTCTGCCTGCAGTAGCGCTCCGTCGCCGCCAGAGGGCGCAGCTCCACAAGGTTTCCATAGCCGTTGTTTGGAACGATTGACCGCCTGTTGGCGACATCAAAGAGTGTCAGAACTCTCTATATATATGGCTCTGGTTCCGCTGTAATACACTACACTCCTCCCCTTTTAGAACAATGCTACGTAACTAAAATAACATACAACATAGCTAATGCATTAAACACAACTTGTCATTCAGTTGACAAACATTGAAACACCTTCCTTTAAAAAATAAAAATAAAAAAAATAATAATAATATATATATATATATATTTTTTTTAATCACACAAGTCCCATAAGTGAAACTCATAAGTCTAATCTTTTCGGGGGTACCCTGAGTCGTTCAGGGTTACGCCTGGGAACCTGTGGCGTGCTCTCGGTAGGGGGCACTTCCTCTGCAACTGTGGGTGTCACTGTGCTGAGGTCAGAGTTGGTTCCAGGATCAGGTGGACGTGCTGGTTGCTCTGGTGTCTTTGGTTGAGCATTTAACAGCTGATCCACATGGCGTCTCCAGGTATGGTCTCCAGTGTCCACCTCATACATCAGAGGGCCGCTCCTAGTGATGATCTTTCCAGGCGTCCACTTTTCCCCTCGGTAGTCACGTGCCAGAACCTGCTGTCCCACGTCGAAGCTTCTTGGCGGTTCATCCGAAAAGCTGCTGAACTGTTTGTTCTGCACTTCTCTCCTCAGGTTTGGCTTTAGAAGGTCAATGCGAGATCTGAGCCGTCTGTTCATAAACAGCATTGCAGGTGTCTGATTGGTTGTTGCATGGACAGAGTTGCAGTACACAAAGAGGAAATTATCAATTTTGTGTTGAAGAGAGATGTCTTCTTTCATCATTGCTTTTATGGACGTTTTAAATGTTTATACGAACCGTTCTGCTAATCCGTTTGTTGCTGGATGGTGAGGTGCTGACTTGAAATGCTTGATACCATTCTTTTTCATGAAGTCTTGGAATTCCTCAGAAGTAAACTGTGGGCCATTGTCACTCACAATTTGTTCAGGAAGGCCATACCTGGCGAAGATGGTTCTCAGAACAGATATAGTCTTTTCTGATGTTGTTGAGTTCATTTGGACTACTTCTGGCCACTTAGAGTGAGCGTCCACAGCTATAAGAAACATGGAGTTCATGAACGGGCCAGCAAAATCGATGTGCACTCTCTGCCAGGGTGCAGACGGCCATTCCCACGGGTGTAGGGGAGCCGGTGGCGGTGCGTTTTGAACGCTCAGGCACCCTGGACAGGTTTTGGTGATGTCCTCAATCTGTTTATCTATTCCTGGCCACCAAACGTAGCTACGGGCCAGACTTTTCATCTTCACCGTACCCACATGAGCCTCATGCAGACTGTCCAACACTCTGGTGCGAAGCTTGGAGGGAACCACCACACGTGATCCACACATCAAGGTTCCCTGGCAAACTGACAGTTGATCACGTCTTGCTGAAAACTCTGGGAAACAGGTATTCCCATGGGTAGGCCAGCCTTGTACTGTTATGTCGTACACCTTGGACAGTGTTGGGTCATTCCTCGTTTCTCTTCGTATCATGTCATTCGTAACTGGCAGCTGGTCTACCAGTGTTGTGTAAAACATTTCTACCGGGTCACCTGTTGACGACGGTTCCTCCACAGATGTTGACAGGGGGAGGCGTGACAAACCATCAGCATTGCAGTGTTGTTTAGTTCTCTTGAACTCAATGTCATATGAGTGTGCTCCTAAGAACAGGGCCCATCTCTGTAGTCGCGCAGCTGACATCACTGGGACTCCTTTTCGTGGATTAAATATAGACACTAGGGGCTGATGATCAGTCACTAAGGTGAACCTTCGGCCATAGAGGTAATGGTGGAACTTTTTTATCCCCCATACTAGGCTAAGGGCCTCCTTGTCTATCTGTGCATAGTTGCGTTCGGCACTTGACAGGGACCTTGAAGCGAATGCAATTGGGCGTTCAAGTCCATTATCCAACGTGTGCGACAGTACTGCGCCGATGCCATACGGGGATGCATCACATGCTAGACGGATGGGTTTGGATGGATCATAGTGGGTAAGTAGCTCGTCAGATGTTATTAGTCTCTTTGTTTCTATGAAGGCCTTTTCACATTTTTCTGACCAATGCCATTCCACTCCTGTCTGTAACAGCGCATTTAGTGGATACAGTACTGAGGCAAGGTTGGGTAGAAACTTGTGGTAATAGTTGACGAGACCCAGGTACGATCTGAGTTGCGACACATTTTCAGGTTTAGGTGCTTTCAGCACCGCCTCAATTTTCTCTTGTGACTTGTGCAAGCCGTGTTTGTCAATAACATGTCCGCAGTAGGAGATTTCACTTTTGAAAAACTCACATTTCTCTCTCTTTGCCCGTAGGCCATACTCATTCAGCCTGGTGAGTACTTTGCTCAGATTTTGGAAGTGAGCATCATCATCTTTTCCTGTTATGATAATGTCATCCAGGTAGCATTGTGTTCCAGGTATGTCCTGAAGCACCTGATCCATGGCCCTTTGCCAGATGGCTGGGGCTGAAGCAACACCAAACACAAGCCGATTGTATTGGTAAAGTCCCTTATGAGTGTTTATGGTTAAGAACTTTTTGCTTGACTCCTCCACTTCCATCTGGAGATAGGCTTGTGACAAGTCAATCTTTGAAAACTTCTCCCCACCAGCCAAGGATGAGAAGATGTCCTCTATTCGTGGAAGAGGGTACTGCACCGTGCGCAGCACCGGGTTGATGCTCACTTTGAAGTCCCCACATATACGCACTTCACTTTTTCCTTTCTTCATCACCGGAACAATGGGCGTAGCCCAGTCACTCCAGTCGACCTTTGAAAGAATGCCGGACGTCTCCAAATTTTGCAGTTCAGCATCTATCTTGGGACGTAAAGCATATGGCACCGGGCGCGCCTTGTGGAACCTTGGGTTGGCATCTTTGTCCAGTTCAATTTTTGCTTTTAGGTGTTTTAGTTTACCAATGCCTTTCTCAAACACATGTGCATTAGTCTCCAATAACTGTAGCAATCTCTGCTCAAACCCTCTGGTAGAGCTCTTAAGGTCTGATGAGATATTCAGGGCTTTTATTTCATGCCAGTCAAGTTGAATTTTTCTCAGCCATTCACGCCCTAGTAATGCTGGGCCTTTGGTTTTCAAAACATAGAGCTCTAGCTTGTGTGTTTGGCCACCATAAACCACATCCACTTTAAGTTTCCCTTTTGGTGACACTTTTTCACCTGTGTAGGTTTTTAACATCACTGATGTCTTTTTCAGTGGTATGTGAGACAGTAGCCTGTCATAATCGGTTTTGGAGATCCCTGACAAGGCTTAACCTGTGTCCAGTTCCATCTTTAGAGTCACTCCGGACACTTTAGTCGTGATCCATATTATTGTCTTCTTTGGTTATGTTATGCAGCTCTAAGCATGACAGGTCTTCATCCTCACTGCTGTTTGTGTTGTCAGGATGTTCTGTAACTTTGTGCATTTCATTTGTTTTGACCCTTGATTTAGGTTTAAAGCCTTTTTCTTTTCTAGCTTTTCCTTTTTGAGTATCAATTTGGGTTGATTTGCATAACATTTCTATAACCGTGTTTCCATCCATTTTCATTTCGAATTTTGAGCTAATTTTTGAAATCTCGCAAATATGTAAATACAAATTAATGCGAAGCAGAAGTGTTTCCATCTGCTGGCTTGTAGCGCATCTACCAAGCCACGCACAGCGTCATTACGTCAGACGTCAGCGTCATTACGTCAGACGTCAGCACTGCGCATGTCTACAGTAAACAGGAAGTAGCGGTTGAAAACAGAACCCGGCCACACATCTCGTCAAAATGGAGAGAATATTTCAGGTATGTGTTGCTATCGGGCAAGTTGTATTTATTCTGTCATGCCAACTAGTTTTAGCGATGTTACATGTTGTCCGGAGCGGAAACAGCTGAACGTCACGTGACGTGAATGTTCGCTACGGCAGAACTGAGTCGGAAAATCTGTTTCCATCTGTCGTTTTGCGCATCTGCTCATTTTCGAAGATCCCAAAAACCACCTCAAGCGAGCGTATAAACTTTTTGGCGAATTTGAGGAAGTAAATACGGATTTTGCCGTTTCCATTAAGCTTTTCTGCTGCGATACTTCAAAATGCGCAGCTAGAAACCTTGATGGAAACACGGCTAGTGTGACCTTGTTTGTGGCATTTCCTGCATGTCTTTTCTCTGAACCAGCAGTCGTTTGCATTGTGAGAGGATTTACCACACCTGTAGCATTTTTGTTTTCTTCCATTTAAAGACATTTGATGCACTTCGTTTTCTAAGCTTTTATTTTGTAGCTCTGATGCACCTTTAGCTGCTGTTTCCATTGAGATAGATATTTCAAGTGCTTTCTTCAAATCTAGCTCTTTTTCAGACAGTAGCCTTTTTTGTGTGCTTGTACAATGCATGCCACATACTAATCGATCTCTCAAGGCATCGTCAAGTCCAGTTTTAAAGTCACAATGCTGCGAAAGTTTGCGCAGTTCAGCCATATACTCAGATACGTTTTCATCTTTCGTTTGATTCCTTTTATGAAATCTGAATCTTTCTGCTATCGGTGCGGGATTCAAATGTCTCTGCAACGTATCAACAATGTCTTTATACGACTTGCTTGACGGTTTAGTCGGGCTCAGGAGATTACGAAGTAGATTGTACGTTTTAGCTCCATTAGACTGAGGAGGACGGAACTTTTTTTCTCATCCTCAATATCATTAGCGTCACAGAACAACTCCACTCGCTCTATGTATGATTCCCAGTCTCCACTTGAGCTATCAAACTCTTCTACTTTTCCAACGGAAGCCATTTCAGTTTGCAGTTACTCACAGATCCGTTGCTAGGTTACGGTTTGTCTCCTGCTCTCAAGTTTTTTCTTTTTTTCTTCCCTCCGGGTCAAAACTCACTCCGTGCAGTAGTTTGGGGTCCAGATTACTCGTCGCCAATTTGTTGTGTCTTTACTCCAACAAAGTATATTTTAAAGATCCACTGACGTGATTTTTCTACTATTCATCAAATTGCTCAAAATATATATATATTATCATTTAAATATGTTAATTTTTGCAAACAAAATGATAAATCACTTTAATTTTGCTTTAAAAGTGATTTTGAACTTCAAGCCGTGTTTAATCATGGGAAATCCGTTTACACCTGAACGCACCATCTGTGATGTAATGTGCAGAGTGAGAGGCAGAGGGCTCCAGTCTCTTCAATAGCAGACATTTTAAAACCTGACTAATTTAGCAATCTAGGTGAAGATTTAAGCTATTTGTCTTCATTTTGGGAAGCAGAAAATAGTTTGGGTGATGGAACAAGAAACAGCAGGATCTAATTTAGATCTGATGCCGTATCAGACTTACTTTTATGTGAGCTGCTCATACCGTGACAAGCCAAGAGCTCTGCCTCAACTCTGCACATGACATCACAGATGGTGCGTTCGGGTGTAAACGGATTTCCCATGATTAAACACAGCTTGAAGTTCAAAATCACTTTTAAAGCAAAATTAAAGTGATTTATCATTTTGTTTGCAAAAACTAACATATTTAAATGATAATATATATATATTTTGAGCAATTTGATGAATAGTAGAAAAATCACGTCAACTCTCACTTTATATGGCTCTGGGCTCAACCCACTTCTGTATTAAACACATGACTGTTGTTTTTCATGATTTCATCTCATCTTTTGTTTATATGTTCTTAATTTCATGTGTACAGCACTTTGTTGCAGCTGTGTTTTTTTTAAATGGCTTTATAAATAAAGTATAATTGTTATTTTTATGTTTTAGTTCAATTTTTAGTGTATTTGCGATCGCTCCCAACGCGCAGCCGGTAAAAATTAAACGAGCGGACCCCCGGCGTAGGGACCGGCGGCAACGGGACCCTCTTCTGGCGGATGGAGCGGAGCTTCAACTGTACAGCCTCGCAGCAGCGAGGACCTTCTCCTTACGGATTAATTTAC
>JBBPBX010071262.1:0-14976 GCA_038048925.1 Garcialebias charrua | reverse complement strand
GTTGGTTGGTTGGTTGGTTGGTTGGTTGGTTGGTTGGTTGGTTGAATTGATGGGTGGTTGGTTGGTTGGTTGGTTGAATTGAATCCATCTTCACTCACTGCCCTCTCTGCCTGCCTGGAGGCAATTAGGGCATGGATGAATCAGAACTTTCTTCAATTAAACTGCTCCAAGACTGAGGCCATACTGATTGGCACCCCTCACCAGGTACAAACATCTCCTATAACAACACTTTCCTTTTCTGGACAAGACATCCCCCTCTCCACCTCTGTTACTAATCTTGGAATAAAAATGGACTCCAATCTTACATTTGAAAATCACATTAAGCTTCTGTTTAAAACTTGCTTCTTCCATCTTCGAAACATCTCCAGACTTCGCCCATCCCTAACTTTTTCCGATGCTGAGAAGCTCGTCCATGCTTTTGTCTCCTCCAGGCTCGACTACTGCAACTCCCTGTTTATTGGAATCCCTGGCAAAAACCTTCAGAAACTTCAATATATTCAAAACAGTGCAGCAAGGATCTTGTTGAGAGTTCGTAAATTTGAACATATTACGCCCATTCTCCATAACCTTCATTGGCTTCCTGTCGCCTACAGAATTCAGTACAAAACTGCTCTCATTACACATCAATGCTTACATGGAGCTTCACCAGATTATCTGAAGGATATTCTTATTCCATACTCATCCACCCGGTCGCTGCGGTCACAGAACAGTAATCTCCTTCACATTCCGAGAACCAAATTAAGGACCATGGGAGACCGGGCTTTCAGTGTGGCTGCCCCCCGCCTGTGGAACTCTCTTCCTGACTGTCTGAGAGCCCCACAGTCTCTGGTTGACTTTAAGAGCGGCTTGAAGACCTTTCTTTTTAACCGAGCATACTCTGCCTCCTCATGATTCTACTTTTGATCTTAGTTGATACTGTTATTGATTTTACTTGTTTTATTACTTGTTTTATTGACATTTAATTCTGTTGCACTTGTAGCACTTTGAGATTTTCATTAATGAAAAGTGCGTTATAAATTGAATTCATTATTATTATTATTATTATTATTATTATTATTATTAATTGATGGGTGGGTGGGTGGATGGATCGATGGATGGATGGATGGTTGGTTGGTTGGTTGGTTGGTTGGTTGGTTGAATTGATGGATGGTTGGTTGAATTGATGGATGGATGGATGGATGGATGGTTGGTTGGTTGGTTGGATGGATGAAAAGATGGCTGGATGGTTGGCTGGATGGATGGATGGATGGATGAATGGATGGATGGTTGGTTGAATGGATGGGTGATGATGGATGGATGATGTGTGGATGGATGGGTGTTGGTTGGTTGGTTGGTTGGTTGGTTGGTTGGTTGGTTGGTTGGTTGGGTTGATGGATGGATGGTTGTTTTAGTTGATGGATGGATGGTTGGTTGGTTGAATTGATGGATGGTTGGTTGAATTGATGGATGGCTGGGTGGATGGATGGTTGGTTGGTTGGTTGGATGGATGAAAAGATGGATGGTTGGTTGGTTGGATGGATGGTTGGTTGGTTGAATGGATGGGTGATGATGGATGGGTGGAGCCAGGTGTAATGGTGGAGCCAGGGGGTGGCCAATGGTGGCCTCTAGCCCCATAGATTAATCTTTGGACACCCTAACCACATGAGGAAACTATTAAGTTTTATACAGTATTGCTATTAACTATTAAACNGGATGGTTGGTTGGTTGGTTGGTTGGTTGGTTGGTTGGTTGGTTGGTTGGTTGAATGGATGGGTAATGATGGATGGGTGGAGGGAGGTGTAATGGTGGAGCCAGGGGGTGGCCAATGGTGGCCTCTAGCCCCATAGATTAATCTTTGGACACCCTAACCACATGAGGAAACTATTAAGTTTTATACAGTATTGCTATTAACTATTAAACTATTTTTATTTATTTAATTAATCTATTCATTTTAAAATAAAATACAAAACAATTTACATACTGTATATGAAATGAAAAGCTAATGTAAATGTAAATATAAAACTAAAGCAGTTTCCTCACCTGATGGGAGTAACTGGTTTCCATGTGGTGGGGGCCATCTTGGATTTAGACCTGGCAGACCAGTTTTTGACAGTGGCAATTCTTACGCCTTGATGCAGCACATTCAAGCTGTGATGTCACAACATGTACGGACAGACAGAAGAAAGACGTCCAATCTGACAAAACTTTTAACCAAGGAGAAGTTTGTTCTTCTGCTTGTTCTCTTTCTTTTTAGCTGCTACATCAACTGCAGCAAGCGTTGCACACCCAAACCTATAACCAAAGATGATGTTTGTGTTAGGTCATGATGAATAGAACAAAACAACAGTTTTATGGATGTTTTTCTCCTGAAGTGATGAATTAGAAAGAAAACTCTTGCAGCCTTAGTGTGTCTGTGTAAATTTTTTGGGGCAGCTGCGGCGCAGTGGTAGGGCGGTCGTCTTGGGACTGGAAAGACGACCATAGCTCTGTCGTACTCAAATGTTGTGAAGAACTTGAGCAAGACCAGCTGAACCCTGGGCACCTAAACGAGCGGCTTCGGATGTTGTCAGTCCATACAATGGGTGTTATTAGCTGTTATCATTTTCATATATAGCAGCGAAAATGTCCAATCTACCTCCTAGCATGTTTAAAATAACGTTATCAGTGTTATTATCGCTGTGAGTAGGCAGCGTGTTTCCGTAAACCTGGAAGTGATGCGTTTGTGTGTTTTTCAGCGTATGGAACCATTTTCCTAAACCTAACCCCCTTACCCTTGTGCCTAAACCTAACCAAGACCCTAAACCTAACGCGAGAGCCTTTACTATAAACTTTAACACGTAGCTAAAGACAAAGCCTGCTGTCATCGCTACTAATGGTGACAATGTACCTTTAAACGGACTAGGAGGTACAGGAGGGGCAGTCTGACCACTACGTATGGGGATGATAATAACTAATAATGGCCATTTAAGGGTTGATAACATCCGAAGTGGGCACCTAAACAGCTGCCCACTGCTCCACCTGGGTGATAACGTTGAGTATACCACGTCTTTCTCTGTAGAGCTTGATAGCAGCAGGTGCACAATCAGAACCTGCAAGATCAGCATCATGGACGTCTCTCTTCACACAAACACAGCATCACGCTCCGGCTGGTGATGAACTAAAATGTTTTTTTAAACGTGATTCACTCAGAGAAGCAGACGTGGATGTTCCAGATAAGACGTGCCAGGATCAACAGTTTATGAAACGAGGAAGTGTTTCTGCCACCGTCGCCAAGTGTTCTCGTGTCAGAAAGTAGCCGAGGACGGTCGCTGACGGACAGCTGCAGGCGCCGACGCCGTCCCCCTTTGGCTGTTTGCCGCTTCGAGCTTTTAGCTAAGTGTTGGCTCGATAACGATCCGTGTCCTTGTGGTGAAGGTGGATGTGCTGCTAGATGTTGATTCGGTCCATTTATATAATAGGACGTTTGTTTAGGAGAAGAAGAAAAAAGTGTTTAGCATCATTTGATCCAAACACACACACATACACACACACACACACAGCTTCCAGTTGTAGATAACCTGCTGTCTCTGCAGCCCTTTCAGAGTGCGCAGCTAATTTATCCTCTCTGGGTTTTTACTCTGAACAAACTAATCGCCCAAAAACAGACGCTTCACGAGGAAAAGGACCAAACGGGGAAGTATTCAGGGCGTAAGAGGGAAGAACAGGAAATAAAAGCAGGGAGTGATGGAAAACAGGTGGATATCCTGATTCTCGCTTAATAATCCAGGTAGAAAAACTTTTCATCTTTCAATGTCAATGTCAATGTCAATTTTATTTATATAGCACATAAAAACAACCGAAGCCGACCAAAGTGCTTTACAGTTAAAACAGATAAAAATAAAAGAGTAAAATACATATAGTGCCACTAAAACATAATAAAGTTTGATTGATTGATTGATGTTTATTCATTCATTTTTAAAGAACAATACAAGACAGTTTCATCAGATACAAGAATACAAGTAGGATAAAATGAAAGGAGCAGAAAGAAGATGAAATCTTATTATATCTGCCCCTTATTTCACTGTTTGTTCAACCAATGTTAACCATAGTTAACAGTACCAAGTTAACAGTAAACACACAACAACAATAAAATCTGCTCAAAATTTGTTCTCAGACTGTGCGAGGATCAAATGCCAAGTAAAAGAGATGAGTCTTAAGTGAAGATTTAAAAGTCTCAACAGTCTGAGCGGTCTTTACTTTCTCAGGTAAACTGTTCCACAGTTTTGGAGCAGCAACCGCAAAAGCCCGATCACCTCTGGATTTCATTCTGGATCTGGGGACATCTAAGAGAAACTGGTTGGTAGACCGGAGTGCTCTTACAGGAGTGTAGATGTTAATAAGATCACATAAATATGACGGGGCCAGACCTTTTAAGACTTTTAAAACAAGCAATACAATCTTTATTAAATCTTTATTAAAGTATAACAAAAAGACACCGTCTAGAGGACTTTGTTGGAAAACCAGAGGACTTCTCTGGTCCTTGGTGACTCAAAGGGCAGCAGGATGAGTGAATGACATGACGTAACACGGTGGCCCTGAGGTGTAAATGAAAAATATTTGAAAAAAACTGAATTACGTTACAAAAAAACACATTTGAAAAAACGGACACCAGAAGTGTTTTTTTTTTTTTTTACTTTATTAACAACATTAAACAGAACGACAGAATAATGTACATTACAAACACAACGAAGGTACAGTGAGCAGGCTAGAGTCACTCATCCATTCATTGCTACAGCTACGGGGAAACTAAACGTCTTAAAACGCTTTGAGTCAGAACAAACTAAATCAACAGTTAAAAATGACTGCATTTAAATCACACAACCGATTTAATAAAGTGTAATTAATGTGACTGTCAGATTAAATCTGAGCACAGATTACAAAGGTTTATCTAAGGACGTGCCCAGTACAAGTTAAAACTGAAGAAACTTTATTATTTTAGAATTTACGCTACATCAAATGAAACCGCTAATTGCTAGTACACATGCTAATGTTTTCTGCTAGATTGGTTCTTTTGTGGCCAAATCAATTTATTTATAGTTTTGCAACATCTGGGGGCTTGCATTGTGTTAGCTTTATCGTGGTTATGTATACAGTATTACTAATGCTGCACCAGTAAAATTAAAATGTATGTCAACAAAATGTAATTACAGGGAGTCCCCGCCTTACGAACGAGTTCCTTTCCTACGCCCGTTCATAAGATGGAAATCGCCGTAAGTCGGAAAATACGTCCAAACTGCACCTCATACATACAGTACTTTATTTTACCAAGCACTTAGCCTATCCTAACACATTACCCTACATAATTATCAAAAACCACATACATTTAGGAGCCATGATGAAGGAAAAAAAGGGTTAATTACCTACTGGTATGCTGGTCTCCATCTGTTAGCATGTTAGCTCTTGCTCCTCCGAGTTCTGCAGCTTCCAGCTGCTTCACTCGGTCCACAGCTCCTAACCTCCTCTGCTCGGTCTGCTCCGGTCTGCCCAAACCATGCGGTCTGGAGTAAATTTCCACTGAAGCTACTCCCCCTCCCTCCACCGAGTGCTCTCCCCCCTCCCTCCTGTAAATTTAAAGGTGC
Source organism: Garcialebias charrua (assembly GCA_038048925.1). Taxonomy (NCBI): domain Eukaryota; kingdom Metazoa; phylum Chordata; class Actinopteri; order Cyprinodontiformes; family Rivulidae; genus Garcialebias; species Garcialebias charrua. Next base: position 9,379 of record JBBPBX010071262.1, on the reverse strand, counting down.
AGAAGCGCATAAACGGCGTAACTAGAAGCAATGCTTTTCAATGGGACGCGTTCGTAAAGTCGAATCGCCGTAAGTCGAGACCGCCGTAAGTCGGGGACAACCTGTACTTTGAAGATCCTGCCGAGTTTTTCCAGCATCACATCTTCTTCTTTAAGCTTGAACAAATCATAGCTCTCAATTTCTAAAAGCTAAAGGCTAGCATGCTAACTTTACTTCCAATGTGTGTGTACTGTACATTGTTCTGTTTTATGTTGTTAATTAAAATCACACACACACAAAAGAAACACCACTTGCTGTTTTGCTTAATATAATTCCGTTTTTTTCTAATGTGAATGTTTTTATTTTTTCATTTATATATATATATTTTTATGTGAGTCTAGCCGCTTTGGCCACTTCCGCTTTGGCCACTTCCACTTTGGCGTAATGTAATCCAATTGTTTCTAATGTTTTTCATTTACACCTTAGGGCCACTACCATACATAGTCTTCGGTTAAACGCCAGCGACAGCAGAGTGTCATGTGATGAGATCTATTAGAGCAACTCCAACCCTGTCGGGGCCTCACAGAACCTCGGAGGAGTTTGACTCATCTATGGATTCATTCATTCAACCTTTATTTAGTCAGGTAAATCTTATTGAGCCTCATGGCTCATTTACGAAAATGGATGGTTACGGATGGTTGTCTGATGCCCTTTTGGGGTTTCTGGCACAACTTTAATTTTTCCGAGTACGGAGAGAATCAAAACCTAAGGAGGTTGAGCTTCTGGTTCAGGTTTGCAGAACCTGTTCAGTATGATGGGCATTTAGCCCCCACAGTCACCCCGAATCATCTCCCGTTGACGTTTGGCAACTCATGATGTGTTCACTGACCCTGATCCTGGCTCAGATATATGCATTACTGTCATTTTATCACATATGTGGCGTTGTTTGTTGCTATTTCTTCCTACCATGTGTTTGAGAAATTCATTTATTTATTTAAAACAGCGTGGGAAGTGTTCCAAGGCCTGAGGTCGGAGGTTCCCCGCTCCTGTGTGAAGTAATGGATCACATCTTTTGGAGCGGAATTCTGTGGGAAAAGTTCAGGAACAATAAATATCTTGCATGCTGCGTGTGCACAGGTGTTTGAAAGACCTCACTTAAATAGTTCAGACTGGATTGACGAGCAAACTGGTTTTTGCAGCTTGTGTATTTTTAATGTCAAATAATTGACGGTGTTCAAAACCGGACACTCATGAACCATTTTATTATTTATTTTTATGTATAATCGTAAAAAAATAACTGATTTTCAGTTCAACATAAAGTCCCTGGGTTTCCTTTACCTCTAAATGGTTCTCTGGAGGGGACCTGTTTCTCACTTCTCTACTAAACTATAATCCATCCATCCATCCATCTTCCGCTTATCCGGGGTCGGGTCGCGGGGGTAGCAGCCTAAGTAGGGAGGCCCAGACTTCCCTCTCCCCAGCCACTTGGAGCAGCTCCTCTGGGGGAATCCCAAGGCGTTCCCAGGCCAGCCGAGAAACATAGTCCCTCCAGCGTGTCCTGGGTCTTCCTCTGGGTCTCCTCCCGGTGGGACATGCCCGGAACACCTCACCAGGGAGGCGTCCAGGAGGCATCCTAACCAGATGCCCGAGCCACCTCAACTGGCTCCTCTCGATGTGGAGAAGCAGCGGCTCTACTCCGAGTCCCTCCCGGATGACTGAGCTTCTCACCCTATCTCTAAGGGAGAGTCCAGACACCCTGCGGAGAAAACTCATTTCAGCCGCTTGTATCCGAGATCTTGTTCTTTCGGTCATAACCCAAAGCTCATGACCATAGATGAGGGTGGGAACGTAGATCGATCGGTAAATTGAGAGCTTTGCCTTTTGACTCAGCTCTCTCTTCACCACGACAGACCGGTACAGCGCCCGCTTCACTGCGGACGCTGCACCTATCCGCCTATCGATCTCACGCTCCAGTTTTCCCTCATTCGTGAACAAGATCCCGAGATACTTAAACTCCTCCACTTGGGGCAGGACCTCCTCCCCGACCCGGAGAGGGCATGCTACCCTTTTCCGGCTCAAGACCATGGCCTCGGATTTGGAGGAACTGATCCTCATCCCGGCCGCATCACACTCGGCTGCAAACCGCTCCAGTGAAAGTTGTAAATCACGAACTGATGAAGCCAGTAGGACCACATCATCTGCAAAAAACAGAGAAGCGATTCTAAGGTCACCAAAACGGATCCTCTCAACACCTTGGCTGCGCCTAGAAATTCTGTCCATAAAAGTTATGAACAGAATCGGTGACAAAGGGCAACCTTGGCGGAGTCCAACTCTCACCGGAAACGAGCCTGACTTACTGCCGGCAATGCGGACCAAGCTCTGACACCGGTCGTACAGGGACCTAACAGCCCATATCAATGGGCCTGGTACCCCATACTCCCGGAGTACCCCCCACAGAACCCCCCGAGGGACGCGGTCGAATGCCTTCTCCAAGTCCACAAAGCACATGTAAACTGGTTGGGCAAACTCCCACGCACCCTCCAGGACCCTGCTGAGGGTGTAGAGCTGGTCCAGTGTTCCACGACCAGCACGAAAACCACATTGCTCCTCCTGAATCCGAGGTTCGACTATCCGACGGACCCTCCTCTCCAGAACCCCTGAATAGACCTTACCAGGGAGGCTTAAGAGTGTGATCCCCCTATAGTTGGAACACACCCTACGGTCCCCCTTTTTGAATAGGGGAACCACCACCCCAGTCTGCCAATCCAAGGGAACTGCCCCCGATGTCCACGCGATATTGCAGAGTCGCGTAAGCCAACACAACCCTACAACATCCAGAGCCCTAAGGAACTCCGGGCGAATCTCATCCACCCCCGGAGCCTTGCCACCGCGGAGCTTTTTAACCACCTCGGCGACCTCAGCACCAGAGATTGGAGAGCCCGACCCAAAGTCCCCAGGCTCCGCTTCCTCAGTGGAAGACGTGCCAGTAGGATTGAGGAGGTCTTCGAAGTATTCCGCCCACCGACTCACAACATCCCGAGTTGAGGTCAGCAGCACGCCACCCCCACCATAAATGGTGTTGGTCGCGTACCTCTTTCCCCCCCTGAGACGCCGGATGGTGGACCAGAATCGCCTCGAAGCCGTACGGAAGTCATTCTCCATGGCCTCTCCGAACTCCTCCCACGCCCGAGTTTTTGCCTCAGCAACCACCCGAGCCGCATGCCGCTTGGACTGCCGGTACCTATCAGCTGCTTCCGGGGTCCCACAAGCCAAAAAGGCCCAATAGGACTCCTTCTTCAGCCTGACAGCATCCCTCACTGCCGGTGTCCACCACCGGGTTCGAGGGTTGCCACCACGACAGGCACCAACAACCTTGCGGCCACAGCTCCGATAAGCTACCTCGACAATAGAGGCGCGGAACACGGCCCACTCGGACTCCATGTCCCCCGCCTCCCTCGGAACGTGTTCAAAGCTCTCCCGGAGGTGGGAGTTAAAGCTCCGTCTTACGGGAGACTCTGCCAGACGTTCCCAGCAGACCCTCACAATACGTTTGGGTCTGCCAGGTCTGACCGGCATCCTCCCCCACCATCGGAGCCAACTCACCACCAGGTAGTGGTCAGTTGACAGCTCCGCCCCTCTCTTCACCCGAGTGTCCAAGACATGCGGCCGCAGATCAGATGAGACGACAACAAAGTCGATCATCGAACTGCGACCTAGGGTGTCCTGGTGCCAAGAGCACATATGGACACCCTTATGCTTAAACATGGTGTTCGTTATGGACAATCCATGACGAGCACAGAAGTCCAATAACAGAACACCACTCTGGTTCAGATCAGGGGGGCCGTTCCTCCCAACCACACCCCTCCAGGTCTCACTGTCATTGCCCACGTGAGCGTTGAAGTCCCCCAGTAGAACAAGGGAGTCCCCAGGAGGCGCACTCTCCAATACCCCCTCCAAGGACTCCAAAAAGGGTGGGTAGTCTGAGCTGCCGTTTGGTGCATAGGCACAAACAACAGTCAGAGCCCGTCCCCCCACACGTAGGCGAAGGGAGGCTACCCTCTCGTTCACCGGGGTGAACCCCAACGTACAGGCACCAAGATGGGGGGCAACCAGTATGCCCACTCCTGCTCGGCGCCTCTCACCAGGGGCAACTCCAGAGTGGAAGAGTGTCCAACCCCTCTCAAGGAAACTGGTTCCAGAGCCAGAGCCATGCGTTGAGGTGAGTCCGACTATTTCTAGTCGGAACCTCTCAACCTCACACACTAGCTCAGGCTCCTTCCCCACCAGAGAGGTGACATTCCATGTCCCAATGGCCAGCTTCTGTAGCCGAGGATCAGACCGCCAGGGTCCCCGCCCTCGGCCACCACCCATCTCACATTGCACCCGACCCCTTTGGCCCCTCCCACAGGTGGTGAGCCCATGGGAAGGGGGACCCACGTCTCCTCTTCGGGCTGTGCCCGGCCGGGCTCCATGGGTAAAAGCCCGGCCACCAGGCGCTCGCCAGCGTGCCCCACCTCCGGGCCTGGCTCCAGAGTGGGGCCCCGGTGACCCGCGTCCGGGCGAGGGAAAACTTAGTCCATTTATTTCACTCATCATAGGGGTTTATATAATCGATAAAATAAAAATGATTTATGAATTAAATTTAGAGTTTTACAGCAAAACAAAAATTAAAGTAGATTTCTGCCATTAAAAATAAATTCCACCCCAAAATTGTCACATGTGCACTGAGCATCACAGCTTTTATCATTACACCATTTTCATTGAGTTTGCTTCAGTACTGTAGCACCTAGCTATAGCACCTTTGGGCCAACCAAAGTATTGGAAGACTTGAGCCAGAATAACCATTTAAAATGAATTTACATAAACTAGTATTAATTGTTAGTAAGTTTCTTTCAGCTGCTTCTCCTTCAGGCGTCACCACAGCGAGAAAATTTGCATTAAGATTTGGTGCTCGAACCCGCAACCTCAGGATTCCAAGACTGCATCCCTGAGCACCAAGCTACCACAGCCCATTCATATTAATGAGAATTAATTGTTAAATGACAAAAAAAGAGTGAAAGATTTGGCACTGATTACATTTTTAAGTGCAGATGAGTACATTTATTGGGATTTTTTTTAAATACAGGTGGTCCCCGACATACGAACAAGTTCCATTCCTACGTGCCGTTGTAACTCGAAAATCGCCGTAAGTTGAAAAATACTGTACGTCCAAACGACACCTCATACATACAGTACTGTATTTTACCAAGCACTTAGCCTATCCTAACACAGTACCCATAATGAAGTGAAAAAAAGAGTTAATAACCTACTGGGAGCTGGTGAAGCACCTGTTAGCATGTTAGCTCGTTGCTCAGCTGTGGCCTCTCTGCCTCGTAAACCTCCGGTACAAACAAAGGTCTCCTGTACTTTTCAAAACGCGGTCCAGAGTTTTACAGTAAGGTCTGTTAGCATGTTAGCTAGGGGTGGGCGATATGGCTCAAAAATGATATTGTGATATTTCAGAGCATTATCACAATAACGATAAATTTCGTGATATAACAACAAAAAAAATCAATTTTTTTTATTTTACAAAATTAACTTAACATGTTGCTTTGCAGTATTATATAATTTTTTTTAAACAATGGGTAATTTTACTGAAATTGCTTTATTTAGTAAAGTATTCAGTCTCCAAGTATAAAAATAAAAAAATAAAAATGATCAGTTATTTACATTGAAAAAGTCTGCACAAAATATAGATCAACAAAATCCACCAGAAAAACTAAAGTGCGTGTGTATTTTCCCAAAATAACTAAATAAAATTAGTCTTAAAATCTGTTGAGCATAAATGTAACCTACAACAAAATATATGTTGTCTTTAAATTAGCTATAACTTCCAGAACTTGTAACAAGGTGATCAGCTGACCCTGAAGCTTGTTGGTGTTTCAGCTTCATCTATTCATGCAGGAATGATTCAAATTTTTCTGATTCATTTTTTTAACTGATCTGTCTCTGACTGACTGTAGAACTTAAGAGACAGCTGAACTGCGTGTTTGTACCAACAATTTAGAGCGAGGGAGAGATGCAGCCTGCACACGCAGCTCAGAGCGGGGCGGGGGGATGGTGAGACATTTGAGCTGTCTGTACCAGGGGGAGAGAAGCTGAGACACGGAGAAGGTCCTGGAGACACGCTTTGTTTTTAGCATTTTAGCTAGCTAGTATTGCACGCAGACTGGTGAAAGGGGGGTGTGCAGTTCAGTTTGGTCGTTTGAAGCGCTCGGTTGGGGGCAGGGTGCCCCGACGTATTACGTCATGAAATTAGCATATCATGATATAACTTTTTTTGACTGGTATTACTGGGAACGTTATGATATGGCATAGCCCTAATGTTAGCCCCTCCTCTTCCTCCGGTCTGCTTGTAAACAATGAGGTCTCCTGTAATTTTCAGCTGTAATCCTCCGCCCGTGGCCGCTAAGGTACACTCTCCCCCCTCCTTCCTGTAAATTTCCGCCTCCGCTGAGTTTCGGTACCGTATTTTTTGGTGTAAAGGCGCATAAACCGTGTAACTCGAAACAATGCTTTTTCAATGGGAGGGTGTTCGTAACCGCAAAACGTCGTAAGTCGAGGACTACCTGTAATTTATATTTGTTAAGTGAATGTGAAGAGAAACAGATTTGTATGGATTAATGGACATGAAAGTTACTGTTTTATTATTTATCTCATAAAACATGTGCATGTGTTTGGAAGTTATCATAAGGTTGTGTTTGATCCTGTGCTTCTTTCTAATGTGCATCAAAGATGGCTTCTTTCTGATTTGTAGATTTTTTTTATATATATATATTGACACTTTCCCTTCAGCGATCAGACGAACCTCAAAGGATCCTCGTCAACAAACAGACGTGATCTACTGTTTTGATGTGAAACGATCAGAAACGCTTCTGTAGCGTTTTGCTCCGACGTGTCCGTTCACAAAGTCTTTTTGTCCGAACGTTAAACACGCTTGTTCGATCAAATGGGTTTTCTTTTCTAAAAACCTCTTGTCGTGTTTGTCCGTCTTCAGTTTGTGGCGCAGCCAAACTGCCAGCAGCTTCTGGCCACGCTGTGGTACGACGGCTTCCCTGGCTGGAGGAGACGACACTGGGCCGTCAAGCTGGTCACCTGCTTCATCATCGGACTCTTGTTTCCCGTCTTCTCACTGGTAAGACGAACAAAACCTACATCTAGTCCTGAATCTCTGTAGGTCCTCCTGCTTCCTTCTACAGAACAGGGTTCAAGAAAAACAATGCAACAGGTCCTATTTTTATTTTCACCTCTGTGTCATTCATGTCACTAGAATCTATGCGGCTGCTGTTGTTGGACATGTTTTTGGCCTCACCGTCCAGGCTCTCACATCGGCTCTAATTACCGTAAAAACACCTTTTTATAGCCTGGTGGTCATGAATTCATTCATTCATTCAACCTTTATTTAGTCAGGTAAATCTTATTGAGTTTCGAGGGCTCATTTACGAAAGCGACCTGCTACAAACTAAAGAATGATGAACAGCAATGGTACAAGTACATTAAACAATAGACAAAAGAAAAAGAAAAAGTAGCAAAAACTAGCAAACATGAGAACACTAGCTTGAAATGAACCAGATGCAGTGCTGGGCAGCGCTAATCCAAAAATTAGTTCCGCTATTTCTAAAGCACTTATTGATTTATTTAGGTCCGCAATTTCAAAAGCACTTATGTATTAGCAATGCTAGCGGACGCTAATGCTAACACGCTAACCGCCATTTTGAAGAGGGCAAATGCGAAATACTTTTTTAAATCCAGCAGATTTGACCATTTGAACCGGTTAAGCTCAGAAAAACCTTGTGCTATAAAGTCAGCTAAGAAATATATTTTTCTCAGCAAAGAAATAATTGTTTTTACCGTGTTTTCATGGAAAGTCCTTATCTTCTGTGGCCGTCGCGGCCGCCATTTTGAAGAGGGCAATTGGCGAAATACTTTTTAAAATCCAGACGCGTCGCGTAGGCCGCTGAGAAACATCCATAAGTTCACCCTCCATGTTAAAAACTCTTCGTCTGACTCTTCGAAAACAAGCAATAAGGCTGCAGAGTAACACACTGGCTGCTAACTGAGAGCGCTCGCTCTAGCAAAGAGACTGAGGGGACGCTTTTTTGTCACGGACCACATCCGGCGCTGACAGGATATGGTCTGTTAGCAGTCGTCCGGGCCTGTAAATAAGTTTTTTCGTTTTTACTGATAGATAATTAGTTAACGGTACTGCATTTTAAATAAAAATAGCGCAAATCCGCTTATGAATTATAAAAGTTAGTCAAACCGCTGTAACGCTGATAAATTGTTTAGGTACGCTATCAGCGGATTAGCGCATTAGCGCTCCCTAGCGGTCTGGCGCCCACCTTTGACCAGATGTGTAACGGAGCATATTGTGCAGTTTTAAAGTTTGAAGCTCAGCACTCCACAGTTTTTACTTCAGAAGTCTCAGACAGGAAGCAAAACGCCTCCAGCTGCAGAACAAATGTCCAGTCATGGTTTTAATGTAAACACACACACACACATTATAGGTGGATAATGTTTAACAAGACGACAGCCTTTGCTAGGTTATCGAAACGTTAGCTTGCTAACTTGAAAGGCACATAGCTAATGACAAACAGTTTGGAGGACTGAAGATAATTTCTAATAGTAATTAATATCATCCAGGGGGCCATAAATAATTAATTTGCGGGCCGAATCTGGCCCGCGGGCCGGCACTTTTGACATATGTGTCCTACACGGTCTCCATCTGTCCACCCATGACAGCCACAGTAGGCTGTCCATGGTGGACCTCCACAAATGTATAAGACAGAAAATGTTAGACTTTGGCTCCACATTGGATTTTATTTGTATTAGAACCACTTTTACCTGCTGAAGTCCACCCTCTGATCATAAAAGGGTTTGGATTGGCTGGTAGCCACCAACAGGTAAGTTCTTCACACCAGGTATCTGCAGCATCTTGTCCTTCAGATAACCCGTTTGTTGATTTGGACATCATTGATCTTTCACCCCTCCTCCACCAGCAGACATGTGGAACTATAAGTTTACTTTTCAGAGTCTGATAAAGCTGCACTCTGCAGTTTTTGAAAATGCAGCACTTAGGAAAATTTTCAACAGGGAAAGCATTCTGGTCCCTCCCCACTCAGAGCCATATATGGCTCAGCTCCCCCTTGCGCTCGCTGCTCTGCCTTCTCAGCTCCGCCTCCACTACATGTCCTGTGGCAGCCGGGACAGAGCGAAGTGACAGAACGAAGTTCTGTGATTATATGTTAATAAAACGTTATAAAAAATAAAATAAAAACATGGAGCGCTGGTCCAGCACACCAGAACACCATGAAATCTGCAGAGCCTCGGCAGCCACGTTGAAACCGAGTTTAATTTGCTT
>JBBPBX010071259.1:0-18372 GCA_038048925.1 Garcialebias charrua | reverse complement strand
CGATGAACTGAGCAGCAAACACGAAGTGGAAGTTTCCTCACTTCGTCAGCAGGTTGTGGCTTTACATGATAAGGCCACGGAAAACAAGTTTCAACTGGATCTTCTGAAGCTATCCATGGACAAGGAGATCCAGGCTCTGCGTATGATCTCAGAAGACGCAGAGCAGAAATTGAAACAAGATCTTGAGCAAATGTCAGCATCCTGTGATCAGCTCAAAGTGGCTCACGCCATGAGCCAAGACAAGTTTTCTTCTGAACTCCGGCTGGAGAAAGAGAAAACTGAGGCTCTCCAGCGGCTGCTGGATGAAGCCAAACTCGAAAATGAGGAAACGAGCAGCAAATACCAGCTGGAAGTTTCCTCACTTCGTCAGCAGAATGTGACATTACAAGATCAGGTCACGGAAAATGAGCGCCAGAAGGATCTTCTGAAAGTGGCCATGGAAGAGGAGATCCAAGCTCTGCGTAAGGTCTCAGAAGATGCAGAGTCCAGCGAAGAGATTCAGGCTTCGACACAGTTGTTCCTGCCAGAGACGTGTGAGGTCCAGCCCAGAGAGAAGAAAAACTCTTTCTGGAAGAGAACAAGACATTTCTTTGGTCTCAGAAAGCCTGAAAGATGGAAGAAAAATTAAAATGCTTCCAACTGAAAACTCTTCCCTTGGCGCACACACTACACTAAAACATCAAAAATTAATTAAAATAAAAAATAAATTAAAAAAAACATCACCCCGTTGAATCGCCACCTTATCGTGGTGGAGGTGTTTGCGTGTCCCAGTGATCCCAGTAGCCATGTTGGTGGGGACTAAGTGTGGGACCAGACTAAGAGCGATTCAGAAACATTTGTCTTTTTTATTATTAAAAAACATGGATGGAAAAGCTAAATATTTCAGAACATAAAAGTTGCTAAACTACCAAAGTCATAGCAAGAATGTTGAACTAGCTCAAAAATGTCTTCAGAGCAGGGCCGTGCAGACACCACTAAATGGGCAGGTGCTCAAAAAAAAAAGGAAAAAAAAGGGGTACATCTAACCGCATTTTAGGACAGAATATATATATATATATACCATATACCATATACAAGATACAAGAGATTTTATTAACATTGCACCAATTGTCATCGATACAGCGTGATTATGTATGCACAGTCATCCAGGAGAGGGTTTTGAGTGTGTAAAGCTGCTGCCTTATCAAAACACATGACATGTCTTCACATGTTCTTCAGCGCGGCCTCTCTCATCCGTCTCCAGATGAAGGTCAAAGGTGGGAAAACAGGGAGAGAAACCATGGGGGTTACAGCGTTGATATTAAAAAAAATGAATCACATTTTGTCTGCAAGACACCGCATGACCCAGTAAAAACCATATCATAAGCACATTGAGCACAGATACACGTTGCAAGTTGAGACTGAGGCAGGGAGGATTTGTCCATGATACATTCCGGATGCCTCCGATAACGCTCATAGAAAAGTTCTCCGGGGGAGGGGGGGGTAGCAGACAACACAACAGCAGCTATTTTTTCCACAGTAAGCACATCTCAGGAGAGATTAGAAAGCCAGCCTTTCCCAAGGCTGTTTCCAAGGGAGTCAGATAAGAATTACAAATATTTTCACATCAGGCACACATTGTATTTTCTGTGGCCTTCAGTCTGTAGGGGCGATTCTACTCCAATCCAATTCGGGACTTTTTCCACTGATCCAAGCTCTGACCTCAGATGTTGACCACAGCTGACCAGAGTCCCAATCCGAGGGTGATCTGTTCACTCTCTGGATAAGCTCGCGCTGATTTCTGATGTTGACCACAACGTCCAGAGTCCAAATCCGTGGGTGATCTGTTTCACCCTCTGGATAAGCTCACAAACAGCTGATTTCTCGAGGTCATGGCGCAGACCAGACGTCGGGTGCTCCAGGCAGTTAAGTCCTGCTGAAGTCTCCCCCTTTTGCGATAGACCAGTGCTCCACAAACGCCAAAAAAGCAAAGCGCTGCCATCATCATAATCCAATATAATCCAAGATTTCTTCACCTCCACAGAGCACACCCAGAAATCCACGGAATCCATGGCGGAATCCATGGCGGAATCCATGGCGTATCCTCCGTCACTCTGTGAGGGTGGAAAGGCTCTCCTTGTGCCTTCTTCTGTAGAGATCTTGTTTGTAGAATCGAATGCCCAAACCTCCAATCCATCTTAATTTGCGTTCGAGGTGCTCAGCTGTGGAGCTGCCAGCAGCATGGGGGGGGAAGGACAGGAGAGGGAAGAGGTTGCGACTGCCTCCGTTGAGAGCAAGGTTAGTCATTGTCTTAATTCACTTAGAAAGGTATGTGCTTTATCTCCACCGATCTTCATGTAGTTCATTTATAAATAAAATAAATAATAAATGTCACATTTTGTCATCTGTGTATGTTTCCCATACAAGACGAAATTCGTCTCTGCATTTAACCCAACCACTACCAGGTGGTGCAGTGGGCAGCCATAGAAAGCGCCCGGGGAGCTGGGGAAATAGGTGTGCACTCATAGACACCCCAAGGTGTGTAGTGGCCGGGGTTCGAACCTGGGTCCTTCGGGTCCCAAGTCGGAAGCCCTGCCTCTACACCATCTCTACACCATCTTGGCCCCATTTATGTCACTAGTATTTCCGTTACAAATCATTGGTTAAGATAATATGCAACACCTTAGACCTGACCCCCAGCCTGGACCGAATAAAAAAATCTCTGCAAGATACAGAATTAATCATTTCCATGGTGAAACAGTGCCACTCAGTGGTGAAGCTGAATATCATTTTAACATGACGTAAATGTGTCAATTATTTTAACAGAAGTACGAGTGGTATAAATTAGCAACATGAAAATCGGCTGAGATAGAACACATACTTTTCTAAGTAAATTAAGACAGTTCTTATTCATAAATGGAATTATACTAGTGCATTTTCCTTAATCTAGCATATTCAATGGTGATCTGTACGACCCAGAAGTATTCCTCTTAGTGCATGCGCAAATGAGCAACTCTACGGATCATGCTTCCATAACAGATCGGGGAATGACAGGCCTTCTTGACCAGACAGGAAGTGCTGGCTTTCCAGGTGAGGTCATTAGATATATGCACCCCCAGGTACCTGTAGCAGGAGACCACCTCCACAGCTGTTCCTCTGATGTGTAGGGGATGAAGAGGATCCTTGTCCCTTCTGAAATCCACCACCATCTCCTTGGTCTTTTTCACAATCATGCAGAGATTATTGCCTCTGCACCATTGCACCAGGTGTTCCACCTTCTCTCTGTATTTGTATTCATCATTGTTTGTGATGCATCCCACTATTGCTGTGTTGTCCGCAAACTTCACTATATGGCAGCTGGGGATTCTAGCTGAGCAGTCATATGTCAGCAGAGTGAACAGGAGTGGGCTCAGCAAGCAGCCCTGGGGCGAGCCAGTGCTAAGGGTGATGGAGGAGGAGACAATATTGTGGATCCTGACAGTCTGAGGTCTGTTTGTCAGGAAGTCCAGAATCCAGTTCTCCAATGTGGTACTCAGTACAAGAAAGGAGAGCTTCTGCACCAGAGTCTGTGAGATGATGGTGTTGAAGGTCAAGGGAAAAAACAAAAAGAGCTGATGGATGAAATAGCTCTCCAGGTGGGTGAGGGCTGTGTGGACTACTGATGAGATTTCTGCTCTCCAGGTGGGTGAGGGCTGTGTGGACCACCGATGAGATGGCGTCAGTAGTGGAGTGGCTCCTTCTGTAGGCATACTGATGTGGGTCACACTGACATCGATGGAGTCCTTGATGAGGGTCATGACCAGCCTCTCGAAACACTTCATGACTACCAATGTTAAGACTATAGGTTGGTAGTCATTCAGGCCTGTCACTGTGGAACACTTGGGTACAGGGACAATAGTGGCAGACTTAAAGCAGGTGAGGACAACTGCCATTGACAGTGAGGTGTTGAAGATGTCAGCCATCACTTCAGACAGCTGGTATGCGCAGTCCTTCAGTACCTACCCTGGTCAGGGCCTGCAGCCTTACAAGGGTTGATTCCCTGGAGGGTCTTCCTCACATCGGCTGTGGTTACATAGATGGGCGTGTCACCATGTGGTGGTATAAGTCTGGTCCTGGGGGCGAGGAGTGGGGCAAACAGCCTCTTCACAGACAAATGTCCCAACACAGGAGAGCAACCTCTTCTGGACAAAACTCAGCTGTTCACCTCCACCTCACGGACAAGGGTCACTCATTTGAGGACCAGAATGTTCACATTTTGGACAGAGAGCACAGATGGTTTGAGAGGGGTGTGAAAGAAGCTGTTTATGTGAAAAAAGAAAGTGTGGTAAATAATTACTGAAAACGTACTCAAATTCAGACCAAGGCTGAGAAGGATCACAGACACAGGTAATCAGTTAAGTGAGTTTATTTACAGTGCTGGGGTAAAGGAAGTCAGGGTTCCTGGAAGGAAAGGGGAAAATATTAATGATGATGTTGGGGAATATTGAAGTTTTAGTGATTGATTAAGTCTCTCTCTCTTACAGAAGGAACTTGGAGGAGGCAGACCAGAGGGAGGAGGTGAGTGTCCACCAGGTGAGTAATTCCATGCATTTATCCAAGAGTCCCAAGTAGTGTCTTGCAGGTGGCAGCTGGTGGAGGAGTGTCAGGCTGGAGTACAGAGTTTTCTCAGAAGGAGTCCAGTTTGGAGGCAGCTTGTCCAGTTTGGGTTCCAGAGGTGAGTCACAGATTTGTCTTGAAAACACAGGGAGACATAAGCTGATTAAACATAAGTTCATGAAGGAAAACATTAAAATGGCTGTCTCACAGTACCCAAGGCGACTGAATGATTCAGCGAAGACTGGAACCTCCTCCAAGGCTTAAATAGCAGCTGGACTCGTTAACCGGATTGGCAGCAGCTGGTTATCCAAGAACTCCACCTCCAGCACTCAGCAACTGCAAGGTGAGTTCTCACACACTCACACACAAACACAAACCCAACAGTACCCCCCCCCCCTCAAACATCGCCTCCAGGCGATCAAAGGCGCTTGTCAGGGTGCCTCCTAAAAAAGTCAGAGACGAGGCCAGGATCCAAGATGAAGGACCTGGGGATCCAAGACCTCTCCTCGGGGCCGTAACCCTCCCAATCAACCAAAAACTGATGCCCACGACCCCGTCTCCGAACATCCAGGAGTCGACGAACGGTGAACACAGTCTGATCATCAACCACACGAGGGGGTGGACGATCGAGGTCGGAAGGATTCAATGGATCCTCCACATAGGGCTTAAGTTGGGACACGTGGAAGGTGGGATGAACATGCATAGAGCGAGGGAGCCGAAGTTTAACAGCAGAGGGGTTAACAATTTTGATAACAGGAAAAGGTCCAATAAACCGAGGTCCCAGTTTTCTGGAGGTGTCCTTGAGGGAGATGTTCTGAGTGGAGAGCCATACCTTCTGTCCCACAGCGTACAGAGGAGCCGGAATACGGCGACGATCAGCCCACCTCCTGGTTTGTTCACGGGACCGAAGAAGAGCCTCCTTGGTCTGCCTCCAGATGCGTCTGCAACGTCGTAGGTGGTGCTGGACAGAGGGGACAGACACGTCAACCTCCTGGTGGGGAAACAGTGGAGGCAGGTAACCCAGAGATGCTTCAAAAGGAGAGAGGCCCGTAGCTGAGGACGTGTGAGTATTATGGGCATACTCAACCCAGGGGAGAAGAGAGGACCAATCAGCAGGGTTATTGTCAATGACATAGCGAATAGAGGACTCAAGTTCTTGGTTGCATCTTTCAGACTGACCGTTGGTTGGGGGTGATAACCAGAAGACAAGCTCACCGAGGCACCAAGGGCTCGACAGAAAGCCTTCCAAACTTGAGACACAAATTGGGGACCACGATCCGAGACGATGTCACAAGGAATGCCGTGAAGTCGAAAGACATGCTGGACCATGAGGTGAGCGGTCTCCAGAGCAGAGGGGAGTTTAGTTAATGGAACAAAATGTGCAGCTTTAGAGAATCTGTCAACAATGGTAAGGATGACGGTGTTACCTTCAGAAGGGGGTAAACCCGTCACGAAGTCCAGAGCAATGTGGGACCAAGGACGACCAGGAACAGCAAGGGGCCTGAGGAAACCCGCAGGAGGTTGATGGGTGCTTTTATTTCGAGCACAAACAGCACATGCAGCGACAAAACGCTTGACATCACGGGGAAGGGTAGGCCACCAGAAGTGCCGCTTGGTGAAGGAAGTCATGCGATTGACACCAGGATGGCAGGAGAACTTCGAACAGTGAACCCATTGCAGGACCTGGCTGACCACAGACACGGGAACAAACAAACGATTAGGTGGACCAGTACCAGGATCAGGTTCAGTCTGTTGAGCTTGAATGATGTCCCTCTCGATCCCCCAGGAGGTGGCACCAACAACACAGGTGCGAGGGAGAATGGCCTCAGTGGTCTCGGCGGAATCTGTAGACGAGAATTGTCTGGACAGGGCATCAGGCTTAACATTCTTGGACCCAGGGCGATAAGTGATAGAAAAATTGAACCTGGTGAAAAACAGGGACCACCTGGCCTGTCTCGGGTTCAGTCGTTTGGCACTCCGTAGATAAGAAAGGTTCTTGTGGTCGGTGAGAACAACAAAAGGTAGGGTGGACCCCTCCAACCAATGCCTCCATTCCTCGAGAGTCATCTTTATGGCCAACAATTCCCGATTCCCCACGTCGTAGTTGACCTCAGAAGAAGACAGGCGGCATGAAAAAAATGCACAAGGGTGGACCTTGCCGTCGACAGGGGACCGCTGCGAGAGAACAGCACCCACGCCGGTGTCCGAGGCGTCAACCTCAACAATGAACTGCAAACCAGTGTCAGGATGGGTTAGAACAGGGGCGAAGGAGAAAAGTCCCTTGAGTTTGATGAAGGCCTCCTCAGCCTCCCTGTTCCAAGAGAAAATACGGAGAGAAGAGGTGAGTTTAGTTAATGGACTCACAACTTGACTGAAGTTCCTGATGAAACGGCGATAAAAGTTGGCGAAGCCCAGGAAGCGTTGGAGTTGTTTGCGGTTCTGAGGAGTGGGCCAGTCTATCACAGCTTTGATCTTCTCCGAGTCCGTCCAGACCTGTCCACTCTTAAACACAAATCCCAAAAAGGCAACAGAGGGCACATTGAACTCACACTTCTCAGCTTTGACGAAGAGTTGGTTCTCAAGCAGCCGCTGGAGAACAGCCCGAACATGTAGTGTGTGTTGTTGAGAGTCCTTGGAGAAGATCAGGATGTCGTCCAGGTAAACAAAGATAAACTGAGACAAAAAATCCCTCAGCACATCGTTGACCAAGGCCTGAAACACAGCAGGAGCATTTGACAACCCAAAAGGCATCACCAGATATTCAAAATGTCCAAAAGGGGTTCTGAAGGTAGTCTTCCATTCGTCACCCTCTTTCATTCGAACCAGGTGATAAGCGTTCCTGAGGTCAAGCTTGGTGAAAATAGAAGCCTCCCTGAGTTGCTCGTAAATGGACTCGATAAGAGGCAGAGGGTATTTATTCTTAATGGTAATCTGGTTCAGTTCTCTGTAATCAATACAAGGCCGCAACGTTTTATCCTTCTTGGCGACGAAGAAAAACCCAGCTCCTACTGGGGACGTTGAAGGACGAATAATGCCTGAGGATAAAGATGCGTCAATATATTCCCTCATAGTTTGCTTCTCAGGACCAGACAGATTATACAGACGGCAGGAAGGTAAAGGAGCACCAGGTAGTAAATCTATGGAGCAGTCATATGGCCTATGGGAAGGTAATGAGAGGGCTCGGGATTTGCTGAACATTGGGGCCAGGTCATGATAACTGGTCGGAATATGTGACAAATCCACCACCTCCTCTTCATAACAAGGCGGGGGAGATGAGGAGACTGCAGATTTAAGGCAGTTGGAAGAACAATAATGACTCCATGAAACTATCTGGTTATGAGACCAATCAATTTGAGGGTTATGTTTTCTGAGCCAGGGAAATCCTAATATAACTTGAGGGGTCTCTGAATGAAAAACAAAAAATTCACTCTGTTCATGATAATTGCCGGATACAATGATTTTTAAAGAGGTGATTTTATGGGAAATAGTGGAAATGGACTGACCGGTGAGCGCTATCATAGAGAGGGGTTGATGCAATCTGTCCAGAGGGATGGAAAATTGTTCTACCACACAGTCACTGACTAAATTCTGTTCAGCTCCAGAATTAATTAAAGCCTACACGGGGAGATTAATGTTATTGTAACAAACTACAGATTGAAGAGTCAGACGGTTCTCAGGAGAAATGTTTGAAGCGCCCACCAGTATCTCCTGTTTTACTGGTGAGGACGGCCTTTTAAACGAAGAGAACATGTAGCAATGAAGTGCCCCTTCTTCCTACAATATAAGCATTCTTTAGCTGAAAAACGCTTTTGTCTCTCCTCAGGGGTGAGGCGGGTACGCCCAATTAACATAGGCTCTGATGAATCAGGTTCATTCACAGGATTACATACCGGACTGCGGCTTACCGGATCCGGAAGTGGAGTCACGGAAGTGGAAGGACCCTGGGATTTGTAGTCCAACAATCCCCGATATTCTCTGTGGCGATCGTCAATGCGGATGGATAAATCAATTAGATCGTTTAAGTTGTCAGGTTCATTCACAAGGGCCAACTGATTCTTAATGTGATCATTGAGGGCATTGACGAATACTCCCCGTAGAGCGAGGTCCTCCCATCCGGCCTGTCTGGCCACAATCCGGAAGTGGAGAGCGAAGTCCGCCGCAGATTGGTTCCCCTGGCGTAGCGCCATTAGCCTCTTGGAAGCTGTCTCCTGGTGCAGCGGTCGCTCGAAAACTCTCTGAAAGTCGTTGTAAAAAGTGGAAAAGGTACAGTCACTTACAGAAATGGAACCAAAGTAAGCATCAGCCCACCTTAAGGCCTCTCCTTGTAGGGCGGAAACTATGTAGGATATGCGGGACGAGTCGGAGGAATAGGTTCGTGGAGCTCTGCTAAAGGCTAGGTTACATTGCAGCATAAACCCTCCAAAATGTTCAGTTTTACCAGAAAATAGTTGACCTGGTTTCATCTTGGGCTCACGCACAGAGTATTGGGTTGGTGGCTCTGGGGATTGTGTATCAGAGGTAGTGTTGGTAATTCCGGTGTGGGAAGGAGATCTCTGCTCTCCCAGCTTGTGGAACATTCCACCCAGTTTAGTGGCTCTGAATCTGTTGAAACATGTTTTGGGTTGCAGTTAGTCGTTGTTCTTGGGACAAAATAGCTTCTCTTAATTCATCCATCTCAGTCTGGTCGTGAGTACTCATGTTATGGCTGAATCATTCTGTGGTAAATAATTACTGAAAACGTACTCAAATTCAGACCAAGGCTGAGAAGGATCACAGACACAGGTAATCAGTTAAGTGAGTTTATTTACAGTGCTGGGGTAAAGGAAGTCAGGGTTCCTGGAAGGAAAGGGAAAAATATTAATAATGATGTTGGGGAATATTGAAGTTTTAGTGATTGATTAAGTCTCTCTCTCTCTTACAGAAGGAACTTGGAGGAGGCAGACCAGAGGGAGGAGGTGAGTGTCCACCAGGTGAGTAATTCCATGCATTTATCCAAGAGTCCCAAGTAGTAATGTCTTGCAGGTGGCAGCTGGTGGAGGAGTGTCAGGCTGGAGTACAGAGTTTTCTCAGAAGGAGTCCAGTTTGGAGGCAGCTTGTCCAGTTTGGGTTCCAGAGGTGAGTCACAGATTTGTCTTGAAAACACAGGGAGACATAAGCTGATTAAACATAAGTTCACAAAGGAAAACATTAAAAATGGCTGTCTCACAGTACCCAAGGCGACTGAATGATTCAGCGAAGACTGGAACCTCCTCCAAGGGTTAAATAGCAGCTGGACTCATTAACCAGATTGGCAGCAGCTGGTTATCCAAGAACTCCACCTCCAGCACTCAGGAACTGCAAGGTGAGTTCTCACACACTCACACACAAACACAAACCCAACACGTCCAGCAGCATGCTTTTCCAGGGAAACACTGGCAGTTTCAAAAATCACAGTGTGATGTTATAAATCAACTTTATTTATAAAGCACATTTTAAAAACCACAGGGTAAACCAAAGTGCTATACAATAACATAAAAGACAAGTTAATTAAAAACTATAAAAAGCATACAAAAATAAATACATATACCAGTCTTACTGCAGGTGTGTTAACATGCCATAAAAGATAAGATCACGTGTTAAAAGCCAAGGAATAAATGTGTGTTTTTAAATAAGATTTAAAAAGTTTTGAGGACTGTCAGCAGCAACTGCTCAGCTGATCTGAGAACGGGGAGGGCAGGAAGGTTGAAGCAGCTCAGACAAATATGGTTTTGCAACTTTATCAAGCACCTTGTGCATAACTAAATAATAAAATATGTTTTTAATACATCTTTATTGTAAAAATACTAAATTGGAAAATACATGGGTTTAAAGAAGGCAACAAGGTAGGATTATGAATTGGGTTTAAAGATTACAGCTCATGAGGTACTCATTATAGCATGACATCTCTTTCACAACATTCTGTCAAAGCCTTTATTGTGTTCTTCTTCTAGTGGTGGCTACTAGTAAATAGCTTGAGGGAACATTACTGCCACCATGTGGTAAGACGAGTAGGATTCTGGACCCCACCCACAGAAGGGGTACAAAAAAGCTGTGGAAACAGAATATGTGACCCGACCCGAACTGAGCCGATCTGATCCGACCCGTGCCGACCGGTGGAAAAGGGGCATCATCAGGTAGCCACCAGGCCGGGCCTCGCACGTGCATTCATAAACAATGCACCAAGCCCTTTCAAAATAAAAGACAGCTGTGTTGCATGTGCATTAAGGCCCTATTTAACATGGTTGGGGGAAAACATAGTTTTTTTCTTATTTTAATTAGAGGAAAAAATCCTCATTGACATTGGTTAATTTTGTGTTTACATGCAACCGGAGTAATCTCTCCCTCCTCCCCACCACCCTGAATTCACTGTAGATACCATGCTGGGTCATTAGTTGGCGCTGTGAATTTTGTACATTCACCTAATGCGCATACGTGCTACCTCAGCCCGCTCCCTGTAAGGACTCTCATCTGGGCTAAAAAGTTCAGCTAACAACAACTTAACAACAAGTTAAAGCTGGATTTTGGATATGAGTTGACAGATTTGACACCAAGCAGAACTGCTTCGTCTAACAGCTCCATACTGGTCGTTGAGTGGACCAGAATCGAGTCGACGAGGATGATGTCAGTTGTTACTCCGTGATAATCAGTAGCTGATTTACAGCAGGTAAATCAACATTCATAATAATGTTAACTTGTGTTTACTTCGATTACACAACAACCAAGTTTTTATTTTAATTTTTCTTGCAAGGAGAAGCTACCCAGAGGCATGGCCAGACAGGGATGCCCAACGGGCTGTATCTGGCCCGCGGGCCTTAAAAGGCCCAGGTCTGTTTCAGCACCTTTATTCAAATGGCGATTTGCAATGCAATCATATTTTGGAATGGGCATTTCCAAATGCAGAGTGGCAATGGTTCATTAATTAATTTAGAATTACTTCAATGATATTTATGGATGTAAAATGTGTACAGTGTTTGTAGTAGTTGAGGACAAATTGTATGCGTGCAAAGAGAGCAAACATACCTGTCTGGCCCCATGAAATAACTTTATTATTGAACTTAACATGGCCACCGCATTGTTCAAGTGAAGAGCCATTGTCAGCACTGGGGACTAAGCCCCCCTAAAGGTCAGATCCTAGAATCACCCCTGACCTCAGTCTAATCAGAGAGAGAGTTTGGACACATTGTTACTGTTTTTCCATTACTTGTGATTGGAAAAAAGACATCAGAATAATTTGGATTGAGCTGACGAATATTAAAATGGTCCTTGATGACAAATCAGTAACAATGAGTGACTTGGATGAGCACATTAAATAGATGTGGTGTTTGGATCTGTTCACGGATCACTCTATTTTTATAAGTTTTATGGTTCACACCTGTTCAGTTAGCTTTTAATTGGTTTATTTTGGCTGCAGGCGGGCACACTCTGTCCCAGAGTGGGGTTTATGGAAGGTGACAAAAAAGAACGTTCCCCATTTAGTTTGAGATGTCCTCAAACCATATATTATCAAATATTTGGTTTAAGCACATCCATTCACATGGCACTGAGTCCAGTCCAGAACCCAACTGTTCTGGAGGTGAAACCAGTCCCACTCATCCACTCCCAGTCGGGCCTCTCATGGATCACTCACCTGGCAGGAAGCCATGGCTGAAGGCAGAAGGAGCTGTGTGGCATCAACTCAGCGGACGTGTTAATGTGCTAATGTGTTAATGTGCCTTTCATGTGGAATCTTTAATTACCATCTGAAGTTTCGTGTCGTATTCAGTGATTACATGCCAGATGAATGGACTAATGAATATCTCAGGATGTTTTGCTTCTTTGACACCTTTGTGCTGTTTTTAAGTCTTGTAGAGAATTATTAGCTGATAATTTAACCTTTACTCCTTTTCTCTGCCTAATTTGTTGTGAATTCTCATGATTTTTGATGGACTTTATTGAGCCAAATTGGACTGAGAGTGGCTGGAGCCAATTCACATGGAAACGCTGAGCTTTGTTCAGCACAGAGCTGCTCTTTATTTTTCTGCAGAAGTAAAAGTTAACGTTTCTTAAACATTGGTGTCAGGTTTTCTTAAAAACCCAACATGAATTTGTGTGTGCAGCCTAAATACAGACTACAGTTTTTATCCACTTCTATCTAAACCAGGGGTGTCAAAGTCAAATACACAGAGGGCCAAAAAAACAAATTTGCTACAAGCCAAGGGCCGGACTGGTTCAATGTTTATTATAAGGAGGTGATATAAGTTTTTTTTTTCTTCTTTCTGCACTCTTTTCATTCAATGTTTTTTTTTTTTGATGAATTTGTTTTATTTTGTCTCTTTTAAATGAATGAATAAATGAATTAAATAAAATATTAAATAAAGCCTCAATAAACACTTATGATCAATAATTCATGTGAATAATGCAGAATACCATCCTGATTTATTGATCAATAATCCAGGTGAATAATGCAGAATACCATCCTGATTTTTGATCAATAATCCAGGTGAATAATGCAGAATTATAAACGCTTCTTTCATAACTTCTCCATCACTGAAAGACTTCTTATGTTGAGCCAAGATGCAGCTAACACGGTAGGAGGCGATCGTAGCAGTTTATCTTTTGTGCTGGGCCGAGTGAAGATCGATTGCTGTGCTGCAAGCTTGTTTTAGCTCCCGCATGTTCTGAGTCCGTAAAGAACTTTTAGGAGGGACAGCTGTCTCACCGTTTGTGCATCGTCTTGAAATGCTGCTCCAAGTTACACTTTTTGGGTAAGGCAATGCTCGAATTACAGATGAGGCAAATAGACTTCGAATTAGAATAAACAAAAAATACTCCTCCTCCCACTCTGTGTGAAAATAATAAGTTTTCGTTTGCTTGTTCGCTAGTTTTGCATCCATGTTTACTGCGTACTGACATTCACTCCACAGCGCTCTCACGCACCGATAGCTCCACTGCTGTCTTAAAGTCTCGTGAGTCACCGCACCCAAAACTCGCGAGACTATGTCTGTGAGAATACAAGATGGGGAGGGCTGAGGAAAGCGTTGCTGCGCATTGGAATATTGTCACTCCTCCCACCCCCCACCTCCACCACTTCTGCCGGAGTTAGAATGAAGCTGAGCAACGGACATGTCACCTCCACCACTTCTGCCGGAGTTAGAATGAAGCTTAGCAGCGGACATTTCACCTTGTTAACAGCTGAGAGCCTGCTGCCGGTGTTCTGTGGCTTGCGGGCCGGCTCTAATAGTTATTAAATATCATCCAGGGGGCCATAAATAATTGCTTTGCGGGCCGGATCTGGCCCGCGGGCCGCCACTTTAGCATATGTGATCTAAACCAACAGGCCGAGAAGCACAGAGTTACAGTGAATGTTAGCTTGAAGGTATGACTGGGCTGGACTGGTTCCTTTCAATTCAAAGTTAATTTATATAACACATTTACAACAACCACAGCTGACTAAAGTGCTTCACAATAATTACATCATAGATATAAAAATCATAAAATTGACTTTAACTCTCCTGTTGTCTTCTGTATACTGTACACCCATTGTCCTCCGGGTCAAAATGACCCGTCTTCACTAAATCTGCAAAAATAAGCTGCTTAATTGAATTTTAAACACCAAATTTCATCTTGCATATTGTCATTCACCACAAAATGTGTGAATACTTGAGTTTTCACCTCTTCACCTGAATTTCTATAGCTTAAGAGAAGAAAAAAAATTGCAAAAAAGTTTTGAATGCATTTTTTATTCATCCCAATGACTCAGTTTCTTTTACTTTTCTCCAGTGAACAATTTAAGAGAATGTATAATACAACAAAAATATGAAAAATAACATAACCCATTCAACTAATTAGCACATATAGGGCAGTATGCAAGTGTACAGCCTTTGCAGATATATTTCATACACCTGCAGCACACAGTATGTGTTTTACAGTCCTTCTTTTGAGGGCAGAACTGACATCTCTTCCTCTTACTTGCCCTAGCTGGGGAAATGGCTGTGGTAGATGGATCCTCAAGTTGCTCATCCACTGTTACGTCAGGCCCTGGATTGTAGAGGTAGGGCAACCGCTCCACCCACTTGTCCCATACCTCTCTTATGGCTGCAAGTTTGTCTGTCACACTTCTTGCTGGTCTTGACTCACGGTCATTAAATCGTATCAGTCTTGAGTAGGTGTGAAAGAGTTTGAATGGCATTGTGGCTCGGAAAATTGCCCTTCCACTCTCTGCATCCCATAGACTAGCTGCAGCCTCACCTCGGGACCTATATACAACTGCTAAGATTAGCAGCCCTAAGTGGGCCTGCAGGTCAATCTCATCCATCTTTTTCCAGCTGTCTCCATATTTGCAAAAACCGTCCAAATTTGTCATTTAATAATAATAATAATAATAAACTTTATTTGTATAGCACCTTCCTACAATGCCTTGCATTGACCAAGGTGCTTAACAGGATAAAAAGATGAATAAACTGGAACAATAAATCAGTGAAAATAGAATAAAAAACAACAGCAATAAAAGAAGGCAATGGAAATAAAAAATGCTACATACTAAAATAACACTAAAATAACACAAGTAATAAAAGTTACACACTGAAAGCTTTTTTGAACAAGTGGAAATAAAAAGGCAATGGAAATAAAAAATGTTACATATTAAAATACCAAAAGTAATAAAAGTTACACACTGGAAGCTTATTTGAACAAGTGGAAATAAAAAGGCAATGGAAATAAAAAATGCTACATATTAAAATACCAAAAGTAATAAAAGTTACACACTGAAAGCTTTTTTGAACAAGTGGGTCTTCAGTCTGGTTTTGAACAGAGTCAGATCAGAGGTGGCACGCAGCTCAAGGGGGAGGCTGTTCCAGGCTTTTGGGCCGGCAACAGAAAATGACCGGTCTCCCCATTGTTTGTACCTTGAGCGAGGCACCTCCAGCAAGGATTTCAAGGATTATTTTTTCTATTGCTGGTGTGATAAACAGGTAGAATGTAGAAACAATATCCTGGGCATGAGAAACGGCATACCTTGTGGGTCCTGGGGTCATTTTTACAATGTTTTATTCTGCATGCCTGCCATGTTGGTCATATGCCGCTGAGGACCATGTTATTTTGCCATTTTTTGAAAGTCTCACTTTCAGCTTCAGGGTTTTCTTCTTCTTCTGAGGATGATTGATCATGCTCTGGGTTGTATTCCTCTCCATCTTCTTCTTCGGATACATCCTCCACTTCCTCTTCTGAATCAGAGTTGTCTTGCTGGACATTTTCTTCTTCTTCTGAGGATGATTGATCATGCTCTGGGTTGTATTCCTCTCCATCTTCTTCTTCGGATACATCCTCCACTTCCTCTTCTGAATCAGAGTTGTCTTGCTGGACATGTGAGAAAATCAGCTCTAAAGCCTCTTCAACGTTATAACGTACATTCATGGCTTCAGCACAGACACAATTTGGGGTCCTGTTATGCAGCACCTTTATAACCTCAGGAAATAACAGCTGGTCTTCTGAAGTCTGCGAGAACACCACCTGATTTGCCTTGTTTACTTCTGCTACTGATTGATCTGAGACACAACTAAAACTTTGTAACATTTTGTTGTTTGTAAATAACTCTGTGACCCTGGTTTCAACTCTATTTATCTCACGGGTCATTTTGACCCAAAGACCACCTTTGTAAAAAAAATTGTACAGCTTACATGGAAATGTGAATATAAGCAACATTTAACTTTTTCTATTGTTTGGGCCAATCTAGGCAAAGTCTTAAAATTTCAAATAAAAAAAATAACATTTAGTGGATTTTTTTTTAACGCAGTGGCGGGTCATTTTGACCCGAAGACAACAGGAGTGAAATATATTTCTATCAGTATTACATTACACCCATTATGTTCTATTATTTGTATTCACTTAATTCTGCCTTATAATGTGAAATGTGACACAAGGCAGAACGTTTTTCTCTTGGGCTTTGTTTTCACTAGGGAACATTTACACGCCTGCACAATTCAACAGACCCAGCATTTGATGTTTACATTGAAGCTGATAGTTTGTTGACAGAAAAGAGGGTCACGTGGTAGTGTAGGTGGTCCCAGGGCGGTCCCGAAGCAGTCCAAGGCGGTTCCAGGTTCCAGGAGGCGGTGACGACATCTGGGGTTTTATAACCGTGGCCCTACATTTGAAGATGTGTGTATGGACTGTTCTCGGAGTCAGGTCTGTTGTTGCTGTAAGGTTTATTCTTATTATGTACAATAAACCTGCATAAACTTCCACATTTGTTTCAGACTTTCCTTCAACCTTTTGAATTCGCAACAATTTGGTGACCCCGACATTGGAGGTTGTGAAGGGAGACGATTTGGAGGGTTTCCCCCCACCGAGAGGCCGAGTGGAAGGGCAGCAAGGCTCACGGTGTTGGAGCGGGGTTCAAACTCTCTTACCATGGTGTGGATAGTGGGAGAGATGGAGTAGAGGTTGTGTTGAAGGAGTTGGCATAGGATGTAGTGGTGGTGAAGAATGTGTCAGATGGGGTGGTGTGTCTTATGGTAGAAGTAGTAAGTCTGATGCTAAATAGTTGGGTTTGGATGTTTTGAGTTTTTATTTTTCTTTCTTGTAGTATTTCCATCTGCAGTACAGATGACGTTCGTGTTATGAGCATTCCATTATTTTCTTTGTAACAGGATGTTTTTTGATTGCCTCCTGTTTCAAAAGGGGATGACAAATAAGGAACATACTGTATAGTTAAACACACCATTTCAAATAACTAATTAGATCAACGTTTTAACTAGGGATGTCCCGATCCGATCACGTGATCGAAAACCGGGTCCCGATCACGTGACTTCAGACTCGACTCGACTCGGGCGTTACACACCGATCAGGGATCGGATATATATGTGTATATTTATTCTAAACACAAACGGGAATATTATATTAACTGTATGTTGAGTTACAGAGTCAAATTGTCTCGGAACAAAACATGCACAATAGTTTTGCAGCAGTGCCTACCGTAAAGCAGTGCCCGCTGTAAAGCGGTGACTGTCGTAAAAAAGAAGCGGAACGCGGCATTAACTTGAAGTGGAGGCAGCGATGTCTGTTGTATGGAGATATTTTAATTCCACCATATAATGTGAAAATATATTAAGATGGAACCTTTATTTACGGGTTTTATTTCCAATAGGGAAGAGTTTTTCAGTTACACGCCTGTACAATACAACACACCCAACATTTGATGATTGACATATGAAGCTGGTAGCTTGTTGGCTGAGAGGCGGATCACGCACAGAGTAGGGGAAGTTCTAGGGCGGTTCCAAGGCGGTTCGGTTCCAGGATTGGTCCCACGAGGCGATGACGTCATCTAGAGGTATAAAACCGTGGTCCGCCTTCGAAGATGTGTGTGTGTTGGACTGTGCTTGGAGTCAGGTCTGTTGGTTGCTGTAAGGTTTATTCTTATAATGTACAATAAACCTGCATAAAACTTGCACATTCGTTTCAGAGCTTTCCTTCAACTTTTGAACCGCAACAATTTGGTGACCCTGACGCTGAGAAGTGTGAAGTTTCGCCTGAAAACGGGAGCCGTTTGGGGCTTCCCCCAACGAGTGGCGGAGCACGCGTGCAGCCAAGTGGCGCCTCTTCATTCAGGTGAGCAGATCTTCCGTTTATA
The DNA here is from genome assembly GCA_038048925.1 of Garcialebias charrua. Taxonomy (NCBI): domain Eukaryota; kingdom Metazoa; phylum Chordata; class Actinopteri; order Cyprinodontiformes; family Rivulidae; genus Garcialebias; species Garcialebias charrua. Next base: position 173 of record JBBPBX010071259.1, on the reverse strand, counting down.
ACTAAATGTCTGCTATTGAAAACACTAAATTTACCTTGGCTGTATGTCTGTTCTGTCTTCGGGTGGGCAAAATTACACCGTAGTGTAGCTACGGTCGTTTGGGTTAGCGTTAACAGTTAAATAACGTGAACCACTGTTGGTATTTCATTTGAATGTGCATTTTTTTTGCTGTT
>JBBPBX010071258.1:7580-18372 GCA_038048925.1 Garcialebias charrua | reverse complement strand
CCGGACTTCTGGCTGCACGCGCCTGAGTCGTGGTTCGCGCACATCGAATCACAGTTTGCTCTTCGCGGGATTTCTGTTGACGACACCAAATACCACCATGTGGTTGCTTCGCTGGATCCGCTGACAACCCAGCGGGTGATGAGCCTACTACGAAACCCTCCTGCACAAGAAAAGTACGACGCCCTCAAGAAGCTTCTTCTGCGGCGCTACACACTCTCAGAGGCGGAGCGCGCTGAGAAACTATTTTCCTTCTCCGGTTTGGGAGACGGCACAGCCCTCGAGCTCGTGGAGAGCATGTTGTCCTTGCGGGGATCTGACGACTGCGAGTTCCTCTTCCGCCACCTCGTCCTCCGCCAGCTTCCAGCCCCTGTGCGAACCGCCCTGGCCAATTCCCCGTTTCTGCAGGAGAAGGACTACCGCTCGCTGGCCGAAGAAGCCGACCGCATCATTCTAACCGCGAGGACCTTCGCGGTACAGGCGGTGGTCCCTGGACCTCCAGCAGCGCCCGAGTTTCGAGCGACGCACACAGCGCCGGAGGAGCCAGCGGTGGTGGCGGGAGTCACTAGCCGCAGGCGGGCAGGTCCCGCGCTTTGTTTCTTCCACGCGCGTTTTGGCGCCAAAGCACGACGGTGCGTCCCGCCGTGCAGCTTCAAGCCGCAGGGAAACGAGACCGCCAACAGCCGCTAGCAGTCGCAGCCGTTGGCGAGAAGGAAAGGCTGCTTTTCATCGAGGACTCGAAGTCAGGGAGGCGGTTCCTCGTGGACTCGGGGTCGCAGAGAAGCCTCGTCCCCCCGACTGGCTCCGACAGGTTGGCTGAAGGCTGCGGGCCACAGCTGACCGCGGCGAATGGCTCTCCCGTCAAGACGTTTGGCGAAAGGTTGGTGACTGTGCGTTTCCATGAACGAGACTTCCGGTGGAACTTTGTGGTAGCTGCTAGCTCGGTCCCTATTTTAGGGGCTGATTTTCTTTGTGCTCACGGGCTCCTTGTTGACATTGCTAACAGACGTTTGATCGACGCTGTGTCTTTTTCGTCACTGCCTTGTAAGACGCGAGGAGCTGGGCCTTTAATGCATGCTAACTTTTTAGCTTCGGGTAATGTGTTTCAGCGTTTATTGTCTGAGTTTCCCTCGCTGACTGTTCCTGATTTTGCAACCACAAACACAAAACATGGGGTCGAACATTATATTCCCACAAAGGGGCCCCCGGTGTTCGCACGTGCACGCCGCCTCGATGCTACTAAGCTAGCAATAGCACAGGAAGAGTTTGCTAACATGGAGCGTTTAGGCATCGTGCAACGCTCAAACAGTCCGTGGGCCTCCCCCCTCCACATGGTGCCCAAGGCAGACGGCAAATGGCGGCCATGTGGAGATTTCCGCCGCCTCAATAACATCACAGAGAACGATCGTTACCCCATCCCCCACATCCAGGATTTTTCAGTGCACCTGGCTGGGACCTCCATTTTTTCTAAAGTAGATTTAGTACGGGGATACCACCAGGTTCCTGTGCATGTGGAGGATGTCCCTAAGACCGCTGTTATCACGCCTTTCGGCCTGTTTGAGTTTTTGCGCATGCCTTTTGGTCTTAAAGGTGCAGCACAAACATTTCAGCGGTTGATGGATTCAGTCCTAAGGGGTCTGTCCTTCGTATTTGTGTACTTGGACGACATCCTGGTGGCTAGCAGCTCGGCTGAGCAGCACATGTCCCACCTCCGTGAGGTTTTTCAGCGCCTGGCTGCACATGGCCTGATTGTAAATACAGCGAAATGCCAGTTTGGACTGCCAGTCATTGACTTTTTGGGCCACCGCATTTCCGCAAGTGGTGCCGTCCCGTTACCAAACAAAGTGCAGGCGGTGTCAGATTTCCCACAGCCCCAGTCTATTAAAGCGCTACAAGAGTTTTTGGGAATGGTTAACTTCTATAACCGTTTCCTCCCCAGGGCAGCACACCTGCTGCGTCCGCTCTATGGAGCGCTGAAAAAGAAAAAGCCCAACGACAGCGTGGACTGGACACCAGAACGCCTACAGGCATTTGGTGATGCTAAAGCTGCACTGGCCACTGCTGCCCTTTTGGCCCATCCATCCCCAGCGGCGCAAATAGCTTTAACAACCGACGCATCTGATGTTGCGGTGGGGGCTGTGTTAGAACAGCAGGTTTCCGGGGTTTGGCAGCCGCTTGCATTTTTCAGCCGTACGCTGCGGGACAATGAGCTGAAATACAGTGTTTTTGACAGAGAGTTGCTGGCGCTTTACCTGGCTACACGCCATTTCAGGTTTTTCCTGGAAGGCCGCCAGTTCACTGCATACGTTGACCACAAACCCCTGGTGTTTGCTATGTCAAAAATTTCTGACCCCTGGTCTGCTCGCCAGCAACGCCACCTCGCAGCGGTGTCTGAATTTACTACAGACATTCAGCATGTGGCTGGAAAATCCAATGTGGTGGCTGACTGTCTCTCCCGGGTGCTGATCGCTCCCGTGTACGTTGGCATCGATTTTTCTGCTATGGCTGCGGACCAACGTAGCGATGCAGAAATACTCGAGCTCCAGTCCGGCCCCACAGGCCTCGAGTTGGAGGAAAGGCAGGTGAATGACGGAGGTCCTCTCCTGCTCTGTGACGTATCTACAGGCAGGCCCCGCCCCCTGGTTCCAGCTTCATGGCGACGCCGCGTTTTTGACTCCTTACATTCCCTTTCCCACCCAGGTGTTAGAGCCTCTGTGAAACTGGTCAGCTCAAAGTTTGTTTGGCCCGGTCTGCGTAAAGCGGTTAAGGAGTGGGCAGCAGCGTGTGTCCCATGCCAGCGTGCTAAGGTTAACAGACACACCAAAGCACCGTTGGAACCTTTCCCCATCCCAAGTCGGCGGTTTGATCATGTGCACGTAGACCTAGTAGGCCCTCTGCCTCCATCACAGGGTTTTACTCATCTGCTGACTATGATAGACCGTACCACCAGGTGGCCAGAGGTGGTTCCTCTGACGTCCACAACATCTGCAGTGGTGGCCCGGGCCTTTTTGTCTACCTGGGTTGCACGTTTCGGCCCCCCTTCAGACATTACATCGGACAGGGGCCCGCAGTTTGTTTCGGAGCTCTGGTCTACCATGGCCAAGGGTCTGGGGACTAACGTTCACAGGACCACCGCTTACAACCCCCAAGCTAATGGTTTGTGTGAACGTTTCACAGGTCATTGAAAGCTGCACTTCGTGCTGCACTGACCGGTGACAACTGGATTGACCGCCTTCCTTGGGTTTTGTTGGGGTTGCGTACCGCAACCAAAGAAGACCTGAGCTCTTCCCCGGCTGAAATGGTTTACGGTCAGCCTGTGCGCGTCCCCGGTGAGTTTTTACCTGAGGTACCCTCACCACAGTTCCCTCCACCGTTGCTCCATCTTTCACCTCAGGAGGCCCCTTTTCGTGTCCCCGGTCCGGTACACCATTATTTACCGCAGTCATTTGTCCCTAAGAGTCTGGAGTCCTCTAAATTTGTTTTTGTCAAACACAATGCACACAGGACACCACTACAGCCTTTGTATGATGGACCGTTTCGGGTTCTTCAACCAGGTCCAAAACATTTCCTTTTAGATTTAGGGGGTCGTACTGAGACTGTCTGTATCGATAGGCTTAAACCAGCTCATGTTGTGTCAGATGATCAGGTTGTTACGGCCCAGGCTCCTCGCAGGGGCAGACCTCCATCCACATTGCTAACGGACTGCAGTCCTTCTTCCAGAGACTCTCAACGTCCATTGGAGCCCGAATCTTCTGCAGACCCTCCTCGTAGCCCTCCGCTTCATCAGACTGGTTCTGCAGGGCCCAGGTTCAGCCGTTCTGGTCGTTTGATCAAACCTAAAATGCGGGACTAGTGATGGACCTTACTGGGTGTTCTGGGGGGGCGTGTGTGGTGGACCACTAGGGGGCTCTACTCACACCCAGTGGACCGAAGGTATTACAGGATGTTTTATTGTGAAAGGTCCTGAGGACCGGATGTGGTATTGGATATATAAGGCGGTGTTGGGTGTTTCCCGCCAGTTTAGTAGGAGTTGATTAAAAGTGAAGATCTACATCCCGTCTCCTGTGTCGTCTCTTCACCGCCTCCTACAATGTCATCGTTAAAGATTTATTGATGGATGAGTGTTGATGTCATCGTTATGGATTTATTGATGATCAGTGTTGATGTCATCGTTATGGATTTATTGATGGATCAGTGTTGATGTCATCGTTATGGATTTATTGATGGATCAGTGTTGATGTCATTGTTATAGATTTATTGATGGATCAGTGTTGATGTCATCGTTATGGATTTATTGATGGATCAGTGTTGATGTCATTGTTATAGATTTATTGATAGAACAGTGTTGATGTCATCGTTATGGATTTATTGATGGATCAGTTGATGTCATCGTTTTAGATTTATTGATGATCAGTGTTGATGTCATCGTTATGGATTTATTGATGGATCCGTGTCAATGTCATCGTTCTGGCTGAGTAGATGTACTTCATCGTACTGGGTAGTATTCACTGTATTTTTGTTTTATCTGCGTTTCCAGATTTGACAACTCGTCTCAGTGGACCGTTCACGTTGGATTGAAGGAGCAGCTGATCCACGGGGCCCTGGCTCTTGATGTGAAGTCCATCATATACCACCCTCAGTACCGACCCAAAGGCCTGGACTATGACATTGCACTGATGAAACTGAACAAGCCACTGGTTTTTAATGGTACTGGTATTTTATCTCTCAAGTGAAATTTAAACTAGGACCAGGGCACCTTGCCATCAATGAGCAGGTTGTTTTTGTTGTTATTTGTGATGTTCTCTTTAAATTTATTAGAACAAATAAATCTCCTCTGTAGGCCTCGTGGAACCCATCTGCCTTCCCAATCATGGGGAGGATTTTCCTGAGGGCACCATGTGCTGGATCTCCGGCTGGGGAGCAACGGAAGAAGATGGTGAGAAAACTATGTTCAGCCGGATTTATCTACTCTTATGCTCCAGAATATGTGTATGCCTTTTTATTTTATTACATTTTAAAACAAAGTGAATTGAAGGAACTGTGTAATGCGTAAAAGCAGATTTTTAAAAATTAAAGTATCCATAGTTGCCTGAACTAAGTGTAGATGGAGTGTCGCTTCACTTTTCACCACAGCTTCAGGGTCAAGGTCACAAAGGAAGGTCAAAGTTCAAATAAAGTATTTGTCAGTCTGAGCCATTGCTATAGTTTACTGTAGAAGTTAGTTGATGGGCGTATAACGTGACTTATGCTGTACTCTCGTTGATTTTTTGATGAATAAAGGCTTTCATTCACCCCTACAGTGCTTTCTATATTACACATCATAACACAGCACTTTTTGTACATCTCACTATGAGCACGTCTGGGCAGTGCAGAGTTCAGTGTATTGCTTGAGGACACATTTACACATTACAAGGGGCTGGGGATTGAACCCCCACCCTGATTGTGAGACAACCTCACTGCCACTGGGCAAAGCTTCGCCCAGCTCTACAGCATATTCAACAGCAAAGGCATTCTCTTCCCCACTGAGCTTCTTGTTTTATGGTGAGAAAGACCCTAAGACCCATTCACCTTCACTTGGTCTCAAAACTGTAACAGAACATTTACAAACTGAACGTAAAAGGGTGTTGGGGGATGACGAGGTGTGGTATCGTGTAAGAAAATCCGGGGCGACCGTGGCACAGTGGTAATGGCAGTCGACCTCCAATCGGAAGGTCGGAGGTTCGAGTCCCGCATCCGGCCACCATGTGTCGTTGTGTCCCTGGGCAAGACACTCAACCCCGAGTTGCTCCCGGTAGGTCTGGATAGCGCCCTACAAGGCAGGCTACCACTAACGGTGTATGAATGTGTGTATGAATGGGTAGATGGCTCGTATTGTAAAGCGCTTTGGGGCTCCTCAGAGGGGGCTGGAAGGCACTATATAAATAAGCTCCATTTACCATTTACCAAAATCCGAAGTTGCAGAGAAGTATGTTAGACTGGTACAGGACGTACGAGGACAGCAGGGCATGTATGAGGACAGTAGACATGTATGAGGACAGTAGACATGTATGAGGACAGCAGGACATGTATGAAGACAGCAGGACATGTATGAGGACAGCAGGACATGTATGAAGACAGCAGGACATGTATGAGGACAGCAGGACATGTATGAAGACAGCAGGACAGTGGTGAGATGTGCTGTAGGAGTGACAGATAGCTTCAAGGTGGAGGTGGGAGTGCATCAAGGATCGGCTCTGAGCCCCTTCTTGTTTGCTCTGGTGATGGACCGACTAACAGATGAGGTCAGGCAGGAATCCCCATGGACTATGATGTTTGCAGATGACATTGTGATCTGTGGTGAGAACAGGGAACAGGTGGAAGAGAACTTGGAGAGGTGGAGGTATTCACTTGAAAGAAGAGGAATGAAAGTCAGCCTGTAGTAAGACAGAGTACATGTGTGTGAATGAGAGGGAGGAGGTGGAACAGTGAGGCTACAAGGGTCAGAGGTCACAAAGGTGCAGGACTTCAAGTACTTGGTGTCCACTGTCCAGGAAAATGGGGAATGTGGGAAAGAGGTGAAGAAGAGAGTCCAGGCAGGATGGAGTTGATCCCATGTTTTTAATGGAAATCAGGACTGCAGAAAAACCTTTACAAATCCAAATTGTAAAGGTGCAGTCTCTGATTAAACCTGTTCTGCGGGGGTGACTGTTGTCGTAACGATAATGGTCCCAGTGCGTTTTGCCAGGGAGGAAATTCTGCCCCTCACACTGCCTCCATTAAAAGCTGTTATCAATCAGCAAAGCCTTTTCTGGTCTTTTCTGTGTCCTCCTGACTCCTCCACACTTTGACCCTACTCAAGTTCAAGCAGGTTTAATTGTCATTCACATCACATGTGGTACATGGGGTGGAAAGAAATTGTGTACAGGGTCCCAATTACATCCAACAATAGCAAAAATATAAAGGGTACAATAAACAGTATATAAAGATCTAAGATATACTGTACGCTAAACACCAATAATGTAAAATAATATGGTATATTAAACAGAAGCCTGAACATGAGTCTGTAGTGAGCAGACTGGTACAAATACATCATCATAAAGGCAAGGGATCAGCAGCATGGATAAGTTACATATCACCAGTTAAAGTGTCATCACAGTGATTATCCTGGTTAGATATTCAAGAGTCTAACAGCCTCAGGGTAGAAGCTGTTCCTCAGTCTAGTGGTTCTACACTTAATGCTCCTTAACCTCCGTCCTGAGGGGAGCGGGGCAAAGAGTGTGTGTGCTGGGTGAGTGTGGTCCTTCATGATGCAGGTGGCTCTCTTCCTGCATCTGGAGGTGTAGATGTCTGTGATGGTGGGGAGACTGACTCCAACATCTTCTGTGCAGCCTTCACCACTCTCTGTAGAGCTTTCCTCTCTTCAACTGTGCAGCCTCCATGCCACACGTTGATGCTGGAGCACAGGATGCTCTCCACTGCACACCTGTAGAAGGAGGTGAGGACTGGGCTGCTCAGACCAGCACGTCTCAGCCGTCTGAGGAAGTAGAGTCTCTGATGACCTTTCTTGATCAGGCTGGTGGTGTTGTGAATGAATGGGTGGATGGCTGGTATTGTAAAGCGCTTTGGGGCTTCTCACAGGGGGCTGGAAAGCGCTATATAAATAAGCTCCATTTACCATTTGTTGCTCCAGCTGAGGTTGTTGTTCATGTGTACACCTTGTTGCTGGAGACCACCTCCACCACAGATCCTCCTATGTTCAGGGGTGTGTGTGTGTTTGCTCCATCTGAAGTCCACGACCATCACCTTCATCTTCTTCACTTTCCTCTGTGGGGTAGTCAGACTCATCCTTAAATTTAGTTTGAGGAGAACTTGTCGAGTAGAGCAGTTGCTTCTGCTTATCAAATGATTCAGAAGAAATTGTTCAGGCATCTTGTCAGGATGCTCCTGGGTGCTTTGCTTTGAAGGATTTTCTGGCATGTACCACTTCAAGGAGACCACTGACATCCAGGTAGACCCAGAATGCTCTTAAGGGGGTTACAGGTGCGTCTCAAAAAATTAGAACATGAAAAACTTTTTTTTTCTGTCACTTCAGAAAGTGAAACATAGATTCATTACACAGCGTGAAATATTTCATCCTGTGTAATGAATCGATGTAATACAAGTTTCATTTTCTAAAAGGATTGAACTTGTTACTGTACATGAACTTGTTTGAACTAGACGACAGAATGCCTCAGGAGCAGCTGGTGAGTGTTGCTTAATGTCTGGGGTTACCACCTGGACCAGTTGCCTCCATAATCCAGTCCAGTAACAGGAAGAAAATGGTCGACGCTTTATGTATTACTGTGTTTGGACGTGTGTTACAAAGAACAAGCATTGTTCAGTGGCAACTTGTGAGCATTAAAACATGCACGTTTACCTTTCTTACTTGTAAAACCGTTATATTTTTGGCATATTCATGTGCTAATTACAAAATTACAACCATTTTTAATTTATTAGTTCTAAAATTCTGACAATGTATGTTTGAAACGATGTCTTATTGCTAGGAGAGACGAGTATTGTTCTGCGCTCAGCGATGGTACCGCTCATTTCCACCAAGGCCTGCAATCAACCAGAGGTTTACAGAGGCTTCATCTCCTCCTGGATGGTCTGTGCTGGATATCTAGAGGGAGGAGTTGATTCCTGTCAGGTAAAGTCAGTTTGGTTGAGCTTTAGTTTAACCTCAATGATTTAGTGTGATTTTACACATTTCTGGTCATCATTTGGGTGGGTGATGCTGTCTTGCCTGACCATCACATAGACACCACCATCACATGGACACCAAGAACTGTAGGGAGTTGTCCTACCTTTTGCAGCTGTGCTATCTTTCACTCTTCTTGGGAGACTTTCCACATGGTACTGGGAAGACGTACCCATTCAGCCAGTAGAGCATTCATGAGGTCTAGCTCATAATCTGTTCCGGTTCATCCAAAGGCGACTGATAGGGTTGGGCTCAGGGTTCAGTCAAGTTCTTCCACCCATGAAGTCTTTGTTGACCTATTTGACTTACACCTACCATATTTTCCGCCTGATAACTCGCACCTTTCTATAAGTCGCTTTGTCCAATTATTGGCAATAAATTGGCAAAATCCATAAACATGTCGCACCTTTATTTAAGTAGCATCTATTATGCGTCACCGCTACGCAACGCGTCATTTGCCCTGCTGAAAATGACGACCACAGAAGCGAGCGAGCACAGAAGGACTTTTAACAAGATTAACACGGTAAAAACAATTATTTGTCTGCTGAAAATTATAGCAAAGATGTGTCTTAGCTTACCGTATTTTCCGGACTATAGGTCGCGGTTTTTTGCCTGATTTGAATGCCCTGCGACCTATAGAGAGGTGAGACTTGTTTATGGATTTTTTCCCCATATTTTTAGACAAATTTTTGGCTCAGATATGACCGTTTTTCATTTTGGCAAAAAAATGGTTAAGTACCACTTTTGTCCACTAGGGGACATTTCCAGAGAGTCCACCGACCGTTTCCAGCTCATGTGTCCGAAAAAAGCCTCCTCTACTCGGACTGACTATTGCTGCCCGCCTCCTGCTCTGGAGGTAACTACTGTTAGCTTTGTTTGTTAGCTGTGTTGTTAGCAAGATAAGTCAAGAACCACAGGACAGATTTTTATCAAACTTACAGAAAGTAATCACTGTATGGACATTTACAACTGACTAGCCTTATGAGATGTTTGAGATTTAAAAAAAAATCAATCTTTTTAGCATCGTTGTTAACGGTTAGCTACCGTAAACAGATACTATTTAGATAAATAGCTAATAAACCACTCGGCAGATATTTTTTCAACTTAAAGAGTGTAATTATTTGGGTTTCATTTACGAACTGTTGACCTGTATGAGACATTTGAGATAAAATTTGTTATTCATTGTTTTAGAGACGGACTCGTCTCGTGTTAGCTTCCATTTTATTTCCGTGTATATTTAATATATATTAAATCCAGCAGATTTGACCATTTCGACAATTTATTAAGGAACGGTTAAGCTCAAGAACCCTTGTGCTATAATGTGAGCTATAATTTTTAGTTAACAAATAAGTTTTTAAGTGTTAATCTTCTTAAAAGCCTTGCTGTGCGCTCCTGTGGCAGACATTTGCAGCAGAGCTAAACACTCGTCCACATTTCCGGGTTGTCTCAGCGGTGACGCGTTACGTCGGCGGTGACGTAGGTGCGATCAATAATATCTGAGCCAAAAATTGGTCTAAAAATATGGGGAAAATCCATAAACACGTCTCACCTCTCTATTAGAATTAGTCGCAGGGCATGCAAATTAGGCGAAAAACTGACCTATAGACCGGAAAAATACGGTACTATCTAAACCTCAGTATTTTGCTCGTTTTCTTTCCCATCATGCCATCTGCTTGAGCGTGTGATGAATTACAGACGGTTTTGGTTTGGGGCCCTCCTGACTCTGAGTTTTCCACTGCTGTTCTTCCTTAGGGGGACAGTGGAGGTCCTCTGGCCTTTGAACAATCGTCTGTGTGGAAGCTCATTGGAGCGACAAGCTGGGGGATCGGGTGCGCCGAGAGGAACAAGCCAGGAGTTTACACTCGCATCACACAGACGCTCAGCTGGGTCCGACAACAAATGGAGGCGAGTACAAGAAAAACTGTGGGCTTCAAAAGAGGGTGTCCTGATACTAGGTGTTTCTCAGACAGAGTGCAAGTACTTCAGTTTGAGTACTTGCTAAAACTGAGTACTGAAGGATTTGGCGCAACCAATCAGATTGGTTGCACTAATGGGAGGGATCATGTTTTTTTTTTTTTT